>WURT03003298.1:0-14703 GCA_009936505.3 Holothuria glaberrima
ATATATATATAAATAAATAACACTTATCTGACATGTAAGGGGAAATCACGATACCGCGCTTTCGTTAAGGGGAAATTGAAACAATAAAATACATAAGCATATATTTCCCCTTTAGGTTTTTGAGATATAATCAACATCATTTCAATGACCCACCATCCGAATGTGTTAACATATACGTATCCATAAATTCGTCTACATTGAAGTAATTGTATGTAGATTGTGTGGTTGAAAGGACATTACCATGTGTTTACGTATTTCTATATAAAAAAGTGTTTGAAAACATTACGGGGAAACGATATTCTTCCCCTATTCACAATTTCCTCCTAATGTAGGTTTTTTTCACATTATATTTCCCCTAAATAGAAAATTAGGCAAATATATATATATATATATATTTAGAAAAAATGTTTATGTCTTATGGCCTGCGATTGCTGTTTATTGAAGACATTTAAAGCACAAAATAGGTCAAAAAGATGATCCTGGAATTTTTAACTTTCATCAGGGAAAAATCAGGAAATTTTGTTCCCATAAAATGCTGTGAACCCTAAGTACTTGTTATGGTATGTGTGTGAAACTGGGTATACTTCTTGCAATAATTGCCATCGTGCTAGGTTTACTTATCACGATGCCTGTCATGACATTTATCTTGCATGATTCCTGTGCTGTCTTGTGTGATGTGAGTGACACTGGGTATGATACTTGCATTAGTTGTTGTGATGTTAATGCTCCCCAATATATACTTGGATGCTTGCTATCATATTTGGGATATGTGTTATGGGACACATGTGATGATTGCATTTTCATTTGTAACTTTTCATGGATTTCATCCCGACTCATTTTGCCATCAACCTATGTACTCATTGCAATGCCAGTTCCTGTTTGGTAAATGTAGAGTTAAAATTTCTGGATGGTTGGTTCACTTTGTTAACCACAAAGGTGAACTTGCTTCAACCAGATCAGGAAATGTATGACAAAATTTCCTTGGAATAATTGAAACTTTATTTAAAAATGAAAAAAACTTTTTTGGATCTTTCTTTCATTTTTGGAAAAATGTACCCTCAACAACTTCTCCATAGTCCCAGAGTCGTGTAAGTTTGTTCAATTGGCCACTCTTCTTTGTTATCTGTTTTGCCAAATTTTTCGCATGAAATTTCTTAACTCTTTGTTTATAAAAGTGACTTACAATGAATATGGTACTTGCCATACTAACAATTACTAAAGCTTGAAAAGAATTTGCATATGCTTTTCATGCAGACCAAAACTGTGAAGCATCTATTTGTCCTATTAATACCCACACTGTATGAAAACATCACATCACAGTTATAGCAGACTTTATAAATCATTGCTAATGCGCCTGAGGGATAATGGGAACTGGGAGTATAAACAACAGGGCTGACATCACTACTGTATACTCTCAGTTCCCATGATTCCTTGGGTGCATTCAGCAATGATTAAAGTCTGCTATCATCATGCTTCATTCACTCGGGGATTCTAACTCATTCATTGGTACACATGAAACTTCGATCATTAACACTATAAATGTACAGATTAACTTGGAGGCTTTCCCTGGCCAGCAATCCTGGACAGGGTTTCCCCTGGGTTTAAGAGAGTGTGAGGTGGTATGTGTCCTTGGGGGAAATGTGATACCAGCTTTGGAACCATCAGTAAGTAAAAACTATCAATACTTCTATAGCTAGTACAGTACAGGTGGCAATTATAGCCAATTTCTGTGAGGTCGTGGCCAAAAACTGTGAGGTGGCCACCTCACAAAAAGAATGCGGGGGGAAACCCTGCTGGAGATGTAGCACAATCTGAAAAATGAGTTTTCATTCTTTCGGCATGGGAAAAGTCAGCAAACTTGAAAAATGCCTAAAAGTATGGAAAAGTCTGAGATTTGATTACCTCAAAATAATTAATGGCCAGTCTGTTACATTTTTTCTCATCACCAAGAAGGATGTCCTCTTGATGATAAGCTGTGGTGGCTTTTCCTTGTATGAGAAATGTAAAAATGGAAATGGGTTGACTTGACGTGAAATTATGAAATTTGTCCCGTAAAATTCAGGATAACTTAGGGAACTTTGTTTTCATAACTGTGGACCTTTATGTTGCTCATAATGAAAAGTCTGATAGAAGAGGGGTGGGGGGGGGGGTATCTGAATGTTTAAGTTGAAAGTGACATTAAAGGGAATATGGATTTACATAAGTAATGCCCTGAGAGTTATTTTATCTAAGACTCACTGTACCTGCAATTGCAATATTTACATTCAGACACATTTTGGAAGATCTTTGTAAGGAACAGACAAGATTTGAATGATTTAAAGATTAAGCTGTTGTTTCAGAATGAGGTTGAGATGACTGTTTGTGCCCCCCTCCCCATCCCCCTTAAAGTTTGAAAGAAGAAATGATGTGAATAACAAACATTTAGTAGTGATGTTGAAAACTTATTTTATAGAGGTTCAAACTTGATATCAAGATTAGCTCATTTTGGGTGTAATTTATAGACCACCTATGTAGACCACCTTAAATTTTATCCAAATAGCAATCATTTCATGATTTTGTTATGTACCTCCCTGAGAGTTGTGTGAAGAAAAATCAGAGGTAGTTTTCTGGCAGATGCGTGGAACTTTTGTGTGTTTCATCTTTAGTCTAATTGATCCAACTTTCATTTCATGCAATATCTTCATTTCCCTTTCACCCACTCATGTGGTGTATTATTGTTTGAGAGGGCAAAATTTTCGTCGCTGTAGAAGCACTTTTAAAGGCTAGGGATATTCCCCTCCCCCTTGTTTTACCACCATCCCCTTTATAGTTTTGGTTCATTTCCACATCAAAGTTCATTGCCTCCAGTGTGTTTTTCCAGCTGTCACAATTGGCTGTGGCCCTGCCGTGATTAGGTTTCTAGAAGTACTGTAATTGCATGTGTATTATGAGCCATAGCAGTAGTTTCTACAATTTGAAATATTTATTGTTCGTAATGGGTTTAAGACTGGGATTATTCTTCCTCATAATGGGCCACAAGCATCTATCTTTCTCAAGAGGTGTTCTTCATCAGCCTTCAAACTTACCAAAGTTAACCCAGTCTTTCCAGTTCATAATCATTGTATTTTCTAATTGTATAAAGCCTGTTGCATTTGTATCTTTAAATCTCCAAAACATGTTGTAAGCACAATGTAAGTTGTACTAACTTCATTGAAAAACATTCACAGTTAACTGTAATAAGTTATTCAATTTCATTCCTTAAAATGTCTCTTGAGAAATGTCTTCTAAACATTTTAGCTAGTCTCAAGTAAAGTGTAATGGTAAAGTTCAGTAGTAAGTCTGTTTCATTTTCTGTCTGCCTGCCTTTATGCTAGCGCCCTCTTTACAAAGCTCCTCTTTGCTTTTCATGAAATCTCCTCTCTCTCTAAGGTGCCAGGCTCAAAAGGCTCTGCATAGCCGTGGGTACCCTACCCATCACTCATCTTGCCTTTTGATTCCAAACTTGAAATTCGATCATTTGAGGAAATGTGTACCATTGTTTCTTGTAAATCACGTTAGGGTATGTTTTATGTTTGATCAAGGATGCATCTTCCAGCCCTGTCATCAGGAAAGTTTCTTGTTTTGATGGAGGTAGAAATATTTAGAATTAATATTTAAATTTCGTGGTGGCAGTAGATACAAAAGAGTGATTGAAGTTGCAATCTTTTGAGGAAATGATTGTCAAAAAACTAGTAATTCATTTGTTTAGTAAGTATTGACTTCGTTATAGAATTGAATGAATGAAATGCTCAAAGTTATGCTGTTACAAAATGAATCATTCCTAGCAATGAGCAAAACCTTCTTGTGATAGGGTATATTTTTATACTTATTTGTACTAATGGAAGATTTTGGAGCGTGAAAAAGCAAGTGACTCTGTTAAAGTTATGTTTATGTAGTCATTGAATAAACTTTTGCATTTTTAAAACTTTCATTAGGACTCTTTTGAATTTTCTTTCAGCTCCAGAGAGAAAGGCTGGTCTCGTCATTCTATGGATTTTCATTATAATTCTTCTTGTCATTCTCATCCTACTTGTTGTATGGTGTGTGTATGCCTACTTCAAAAGGAATAAAGAGTGAGTATATAAATATAGAAGTAGAGTGTGGAACTTATTGATAGTCTTGGCAATTGTCTCTGGGATTTAGGCCCAGTGCAGAGCCTTTATGCAGGAATTTGATCCAAGTCCCAAGTATGTATTTGTGCATAAAGGGGCTTATTGAGTTGGTTCACTAAATTCATGATTTTTTTCTCACCTGTTGAAATTTACTTACATCTTGATGGTAAATGGTCAGACTAAAAGATTGTGCACATCTGATACACAACTGAAATGGCAGTGATAGGGTAATTAATGATTTAAATCATTTATTACAAATTTGTGACCAGACACTTTTACCATAAGGTATTAATTATATGCAACCCACGTCCACAAAAACTACAATTTCTCACATTTTCGGTAACTAAAGGAGTAATGAGGCTAATTAGAAACATTGTCATGCAATGATTTCGTCCTAACACTTCACAAAATAATCGATACCAACTCAATAATCCCCTTTTAACCAATATGATTTTACATAATAAGGAACCAAATACTGTTATGAATTATACTTTCCTTTTACTTCTTGAGTATGAACATCTGGCGAAGTTTTAAAATGAAAGACCTTTATTTTACAATGTCTAGTATTTGACAAGAGCATATTTGCTTCTGGTGACACCTTATAATAAGAATCTGTGAACAGCCATTTCTGGCTATTAGGGGATATTTATAGAAAAAAATGGTTTTCCATTCCACATTCCACATCATGTGGGTCTACACTTAGGTGGTGTCCAGAACTTGACTCTCTTGAGTTGGCAGGGTTACTAAACCTTACTATGATTCATTACGTGGGTGTAAAAGTACATAACTTATCACAGAAGTGTGCAATGAAATACATGTTGAGGTAGCTGCTGTAAGTTAGTTAGATTGGGTCTTACGCCTCAACTTATAACCTTGACTCACATAAATGTGGGGGTGTAGATGATGATGGTGTACCATGCAAATCTCACCACAAGAAAAGTACTGATAGCTGAATGTAGTGATAGGGTGTGGAGACAACAAGTGAGTGAAGTTTGTGGACGTAGGAGTTTCAGTCCAAATGAGTAAAGATCATGGAAGTGGGAGTTTATAGGGCAGGTTAGTAAAGTTCGTGGATGTAGGAGGTGAGTCCTAGTAAGTAAAGTTCATAGATGTGGAATTTTATAGAATTATAATCCAAGTTTATGAATGTAGGATGTGAGTCTGATTTATTTAAGTTCTTAGATGAAGGAGGTGGGTCCAGGTGAGAAATGTAGTGAATGTAGGCGGTGAGTCTAAGTGATTAAAGTTCGTCAATGTAGGAGTTGAGTCCAAGTGAGTAAAGTTCATGGATGTAGGAGGTGGGTCCGAGTGAGTAAAGTTTATGGATATAGGCATAGGCATGTAACTCATTCTCTTAATGAGCATCTTAGTGAAAGCTTTTGGAAATGTAATTGATTGTAGGATGCCCAAAATTTGCTGTACTTTCTTTCAAAGCTACAGTAATAGTGAAATCTTTACCGTAGATGTTTTCACTTTGAGTGGAACTGACTGTTTATCTTGCTTATTGTAAGTGGAGATACAGATGGTAAAATCTGTGAAAAATTGCCTTTTTAAAAAAGGCCAGATGTTATCTAATCGGTGTGAACATTGGTCAGTGATTACTGCAGATAAATCTGTTTTGTTTCTCACTTTGTGGAATTTTTCTGAAGTGTTATAGAAACTTTTTATTTTCATCTGTGTGTATGTCATAATTTGTTACGGAGAAAATTTTGTGTTGAAATTTGGTATGGCATTTTAAGGTTTATTTGCTTCACATAAACATAAAAACGACCCTGCAGAATGTGAAGTATAAGATTTAATGCATTGCTGGAAAACACTTTTTCCTATGGTTACTAATGCTAAGTGCTGATTTCTGTTTTTTTTTTTTGATCCAGGGAGAAAAAGCCTCCAGGCACACCGGAGGAGCAAGTGCCTCTAGAGTAAAAATGGTCAGGGGACCTAATTAGAATCTGAAGGACGTGCCGGACGGTCATTACATGATTCGCAAAGTTGTTATTGGTCCGGGAGATGGTAAACAAAGGAATAATGGAACAAAGGAATAACATGATGGAAACAACCCCACCTAGTTATTGTTATTCTATTTAAAAACCTTGATAAAATTTGGTAGAACACAGAAATTACTTATCATTGGATACTTTTAAAAAAACTAGTATTAACCCAAAATAGTGACCCCTCTTTCTAGGAATACTTGGCAGTTTGGCTTTAAGGTACATTTGTAATTGTGTGTTTTGAAAGGTCATAGAAGTCTTGTAAAGTTCACATGTGACAGGTTAAAGAAAAAGAAAGTTTTTTAGTGCTTGCACACTTGATGTTGTTACAGGATGAAGTAATTCAGGGTGTTTAAAAGAGCAAGATTTGATGATTACCTTTGATATTTAAGAAATAAAAAATAGCAAGCAGAACAGGAAAGTTTGAGAAGGAAAACAGCAAACATTAAACTTGCTCCCCCCCCCCAAGTTAGTTTTTTTAGCATTGTATATTAATATCTATGCATGGGCTGTATGCAATTGTCATAATGTTAATGTGTTGCTTTCATAGTTTGGAAATTGATGAAAGGATTTGATGATAAAAAATAACAGAAGAGCAATGAACATTTCTATTAAGGTTGGATACATTTTGGACAGGGCACTCAGAAGTGGTATGTCTACAAAGAAGGGATTGCTAGGACAGATGGTGGGGGGAATTTTTAAAACCACTTTAAAATTTACCCTTCTGTTTACAAAGTTACTAGTCATGGGTGTTTTCTCATGTATTCATCTTTTTGGACCATCTTCAGCAGCCTCAAGATAACATTTTTCCCCCACGGCACACAGCCTCACAGTTCTGTGTGTGTCCTTAACCCCCACTCCACATACCCACTAAAAAGTGGTAGTTTCACTGGTAAGCAAAATTAAAATATCTGGGTAGCTACTATAATGGGAGGAAACTGGTAAAAATTAAGAGAAATTTTCATAAAAAAAGTGTTGAGGGGCTCAAAGTGAGGGACACAGGAATCTTTCTTTTAGGAGTCCTTTTAAAAGGTGGAAGTTTTTAGCCATATTGTAGAACCATTGTGCCTAAGCTTTCTGTTGTTCTTTCCTTTATTTCATTATTTTTGTGAGGAAGTTATAAAATTTAACAAATGTATTCATATCATGTAGCATTCATATGAATGGATTTTCTTTCCTTTTCATTCATATTTCTCTAGAAAATGGTTTTCTAAGGAGAGGGGTTCAGGAATATTTACTAACCATTGACACCAGTGGTTTTAGTTCTTTGTGGGAAGCATATTTCTATCCCAAGTTTTGCCCCCTTTTGAAATTCAAATAAGTCAGCCTTTACCAAAAATCATAGTGTATCTGTTGCTTATGAATGGCTCATTGGGCCATTGATCTGTTGCACATTTAGCTTTTAAACACATATATATTTTCAGTAGGCAGTTGGATGAAAGAATGTTCCATTATCATGTGGGGGAAAGTAGGTTGTCCATGTGCAAACCATGACGTATTTGTCAGGGATCGTTTAAGATTCAAGAGAAGTTCAAAGCATGTTCAATTACTGTTTGTATGAACTCACTGTAAATATTTAAGTGACTGATTTGTTGCCTTTTTTGAAAATCATGTTTAAAAGTGTGTGATGTAACAGCGAGAAGGAAATTTATGGTAGACAGTCAATTTTTTTTTTTTTGTAAATTAGCTGTTTGAAGAAAGGAATTGTTTGAAACCTGTACTGCCTTTGTAAAGGGTTAAAGTTATCAAAGCTTTTTAAGTGTTGGCTGTGTGATTCTTATGAAGTGATGATGAAGTAAGGCAAACAGAGCTTGCTCTCTACGCACATAGAATTATGTCTCATGTGTTTTTGTACTGCTAATGTTCACGGTATGATTGATGGCTAAGTCTGGTGGTGATGTTACTGTGAGAGCCTAACATAGTTTAGGTTTAATATGTTAGTGAGTATTGTTAGGCCGCTGAGCCTCATGTTAAGTAAAACCTATACATTCTTGTACAGCATTTCATACCACTTGATTAGACTGTATAGTGGAAACTGTAGCCTTGTAAAAAATTTGGTTGGATTTGAAAAAAAAAAGAAGAAAAAAAAAAAGGTTTTAAAAACAGGTTTGGAAGTGACTTCAGTTGCATTGTGTTTAGGGCTGATATTGCTATGCATGTACTGTACGGGACAAGCAAGATGGGATACTCCAGTGTGCAAAAAACTTGTACTAACTGGGACACTTGTGTGTACTTTTTCAAAATGCAGTAGTGTGTGGAAGGGATTGTGGGGGGGGGGGGAATGGTGTACATGGCCACTCCATCTTGGTATCTACCTAAGAGATAGGAAAAACCAGTCACTGTATTATCCTTACAGAAATCTACTCATTTCTATCCCTCAGACCACACAAAATCAGAAATTCCTTAAATTCTCACCAACTTTGACATGTTCCAATGTTTTCTTCGTCTTTCTGTTGGGGTTATTTTTTCCTACTTGGTACGATATTATCAACATTCCATATCAGGGATGACATGGTTGCAATATTTACTCATGACTGGTTGATACTGTCACAGTTTCAAAATGTAGAAAAAAATTAATAAAAATACCAAAGATGGCAATAACGTCTAAAGTAGTGCAACTTTTAACATTCACTCTTAGTTTGTTTGAATAAGTTTCAATACTTAGATGATATGATTGCAAAAATTAAAACGAAGAAATACCACCCTCGGTAGTAAATTGTTTTTTGGGGGTTATCATGGGAGCGTTTCCAAATTTGTCATGAGGATTTCTCATATATGGCAGTTTCCCTCGTTTATCGTGAAATTTCTTCACCTACTGGGGTTATACTTTCTAAAATTATAAATCTGACTCACAGCAGAATTGAAGCCATTGATTTCTTTAAGTTTTGTTTTGGCTGTGGAAGTGGAGTGGGGGTGGGGTGATAGGGGTGCAACTATTTGTTTGCATTGATCTTTCATCTTTTTCATATATTAGTGACTTAGGAAGGTCTCATGGGTCTCATCATTTATTCCAAATGTGACAAGATTACCTCTTGGTAGTTCTTTGTATTTTTTATCTCATTATTGCAAGAAATTATGAACGTACAGATGTTCGTGCGGTTTCAGAGCTCAGTATGTCTTTTCTTGCTAGAACGCATCAGGCATCTTTCATGTGGAATAAATGTTAAGATTTTTTCATGAGATCCCTTATCATATACAAACTCAAGTGTAAATCTACTAATATTTTTTAAAATCCAACAACTTTTTTGGCTGTTTTCAGCCATGTATAATGTCTCAGATAAAATGAATTTGCATTTAATTTTTTTTTTTTTACATTTGATTTCTTCATACATTTTAAACCTGTTATTGTATGTATAAGTGTATGTAGTATGTAGCCATGTAAAAGGATCACTTTAAATGTTGGTAGTCTGTTTATGTAGCATGCTAGATTACGCATTAAGGGTAGGAATAATAATTGTTCCTTCGTTTGTTTGGGCGTTTTAGAAATGTCAATGTTGAGTAGATAGGTAAGGGGTGTTTTGCAGAAAGATTGTTTATGGTAAAGCAGTTTATATTTTTATCTTCATATTGCCATGGCGATGATACATGTACATATTCACAACAGTAATTTTGAGTGAAGATTTATGTCATGTCTGGAAAAATTGTTCACACACTTCAAGAAATTTTGATTTCTGACTTGGCTGTAACAAGATGGATTTAACTTTGGTATTTATTGGCATAAAATGAATTAGCACAATACAGAACATGGTAAGACGTATACAAGCTAAGGATGCACAAATTGTCACACTTTTTCTGGTATAGAACCATTCAGTAGAGTTGAAAAAAGAAGAGTTACTAAAGGAAATTAAAAGCTGTTGAAAGAAGTCAAAGGGTTTAAAAATTGTTTTCATATCTTTACAGAGTAGAAACAGGGTAGACATGTTTTCAGTACAACAGGTTTAATATTGAATGGATGCTCGTATGTAGGCAGACCTACTATGGATCAGATGTTATTAGAGTGAGAAGACTGTTAACATTTTATCTCACAGTACCTTGAAAGGTTCTTTCCCTCCTATTTATGTACTTTTTGATTTGTCATCCAGGGTAGTACCAGGCACAGTTTTCATGGTGATTATCTTAGGGTGTAATCTGGCAATTTGTGTCTGGTATCTGTAAAGGCTAATACTTAAAGATTTGAAGTGACAGAAACAAATACTGCCTGCATTGTATGTTTGTCTACACAATGCAAAAGAGATGAGTTTAGTTGTAGGTTTCTTAAAAAGGCGAGTGTACATAAAAATATTCGAGCTTGCTTTTTTGCAGCACAGCCATTTATGGACTCATGTCAAATTTTCATTACTGTTTTGGTGAAAAACAGGGTCAAACAATTAATCCTGGCTTACATGTTTTGGGATTTGGCACCATGGATTCATGGATTAACAGAGGACATGTGTAGGCCGAAAGCTGTATTATGTATTTTGTTATATTTATGGCAGAAGGTTACATTTGTCTTTGGTGCTAGTACTTTATACTGCATGCCCATTTTATGATACAATAAATAATAGTTTCTCACAATAAAGCTTTTTTTGGAAGAATTAACTAAGCTGTGAAGATCATAGTTTTTGTGTTTCAACGGTGCTTTTATGGCAAATTTCATGTCAGCTCTCAAATCTGTGGTACATTGTTCCTTGACAATTTGTTCACTTCAGAACACACAAAGATTAAGTGCAGTTTGCACCAAGATAAAAAAATGTCTATTTTAGCTTTCCTTAATATTTGAAAACCTGCTCTCTCTTTGTCTGCCTCCCTTCCTGGAGAAAGACATTTAAGTAGCAATGACTTGTTGACTACTTTGCAACTTATGATAAAAGTAGGCAAGGAGGCAAGGAGGTACCTTGCAAAGCATTGAAGAGCAGATGTATGTTCTTTGAATGATCCAAAATAAGGATGGGGGCAATTGCATGCAGCTGTCGATGCAGAAGTGAATTCATGACAGGACAAAAAGTACACAGAAGTAAATCTGGAGCATGACATACAGGTTGCGGAAAATCAAAGAAAAGGACGTGGACTGTTTAGCCATTAGCCATTAGCAAAATGATATTAAAGCATTTTAGTTGGGATTTTCAGGAAAGAATTTAACAAACTGCTAAAATTCAAGCCCTCTTTACTGGAATGAAAGTTAAAAAAACTTTAACCTTTCACTTGAACCTGTTCAGTGAACCTATTTAGTTGATTATGTGCCCATATTTTCATGTACATCATACTAACAGCAATTAGTTTCTTATATTGAAAGCATTATTCTGACAAAGAAAGATTAAAGTTTCATAGGATGCTGGAGATAACAAAGAAGGTTTCATCTGTCATTGTATACACAATGTACTCAGCAAAATAGGGTAATAAAAACAAAGATCTTTCACAACTAATTGCTTGCAAGATGTTTTTAAGTTTGCAATGTGTAAACATGTCTGCATTGAATGTATTGTACTATCATGTTGGTTTTGGAGGTAGAAAAAGTCTTCAAGATTTAATTGGTAAAAACCACATGCCTGTCTTCTTGGTTGTCTTTGATGGTATTAGTCTTTTTATGAACATAAAAAGTAAGTCATCAGCTCCATGTCAGAGAAACATTGTGAGGTCAAGTGATGTGGCCTGTATTGTAATTTATCACATTAATATGGCACTATTATTTTGCTGGTGCACGTTCAAAATTGCTTTGTAACCAAGGTAACACGTACAAGACACATTGTCATTGGTTAATGATAAAATAGGATGCAGACTTACAAATAAAGAACAGACTTGAGAGCAGTGGAATGTTAAAGAAACTGTGGTGAGGGTCCTGAGGGATTAAAAATATTAAACCAAAATAAAATCTACCAAAAATGAAAAAAAAAGAAAAACAAAAATAATAATAATAACCAAGACAAAAAGAACAGTATATGTTAAACCCAACAAAAACAATGTGTTTTACCAGGGAGCTGTTAGGAAGGAGACAACTTTCCACAGACCTTTGAAGCAATGTTAGTTTCGGATGGTAATCTTGCTTTTCTCTTCAAAATTCCTATCAAAATTACCAGGATCAACTAAGGTTAAAATGACCAATTGTTAAAATGACAATGAATAGTTGTACTCCTTACATTGAACAGTTAAATTTTCGTTGCCTGTCTTCACAAAAACATATGAAATTTTACACTTTTGTTGTTATTGATCGCAATAATGTCATTTCTGTTAACTTTACTGAAGACTTTCCACATAACTTACTTTTCGAGTTTGTAAGTGATTGGGAATTTGAGAATTTGGGGAAAGTGATTTAGGCTTGAACAATGTTGGAAGCAGACGACGCATCAAATTTTTAGGGACACAAAGGAAGTACATTATTTAAACTTTCATTGACAGTCGTTTAGTTAAAAATCTTGACTAAAGCTTTGCCACCGTCGGTAACAAACCTCAGATCCAAGTATGTTTTTACAAGGGCAATTGTTTCAGGACTACTTGGGTTTGAAAGGGTTTGATCATTATTAGGAAGGAGGAAGTCAACAAGATTAGACAATAGGAACAAAGAGACCTGTCTAAGTTTGATACCTAAATGGGATTAAATCATTTTCAAGTACTTATTGTCTGCCAGATTTGGTTGTTGTGTCTCCTTCCCAACAGCTCCCAGGTGTTACATATTTAGCCCTATGAAAAGCAGTGCCAATATTTCAGTCAAGAGAGCTGCTTTGATGACAAAAACAAAGAATCATCTCTGAGGTTATACTTATATTCTCCTACAAAATGACGGTGGCACAGAATGTTAGGTACATTATAGGTGTAGGGTTCAGTCAACCTTAACATCGTCACACCTCACTGAACCCCATAAAGTTAGTTTACTTAACATTCTGTGCCACCTTCATCCTCCCTTATATTACTTGGGAGACTTCAAGTAGGGGGGGGGGGGTGATGATGCAGGCAGGCTACTGGTGACTGGCTTCACATAGACACTGGCAGCAATCATTGACGTCTTTGAGCATGTGATTTTGAATGTCCTTTCATCGGAGTAAGTTATGTCCCTCCCTCCAGTCCATTTTACAAAACAACACGCTGAGATTTAACAAGTTCCATATTACACGTAGGCTTTGTACTGTGTTACTTCACACTCTGACCACAAGGGAGGTGGCATTCATTTAAGGTCAGTACTCCCATCCCCTTACCCGATATTTAGATAAGACTACCCAAACTTCTTGACAGACTTCAGTTTCAGACTCTTAAAGGCCCCCTGGCTAGACACAGCCGTGAAGAGGGGGAAGGGTGCAAGAGAGCTTCCAGGCAGAGGGGCGATATATTTTAGCCGGGAAGATGTGTTTAAATGTATTAAAGTAACGGTAATCGAAAATTCTGCAGGGGTGCGTGAGAATATTACTAGGGGGAACCCCTCGTGGCCCCACTTGGCTGTAGACTTGGACCCTCACTCAGACCCATAAATTGTGCCTCAAAGCTTACACCTTGCCCCTGAAAAACAGCAACAAATTGCAGGCCCTTATTGGCTGGGCCTACAGTAATTGGGTGACTTATTGACTGTCACCCAATTAATGAAGTGTGTCAACAGAAACATTGTCAACTTACGACATATAAATGGCAGTTTAATACACATTTTTATTGCTTTTTGCAGTAGCAACACCAGGGGTCATGCTGTCAGTGAAGTTAGGGGATTACATGGGTAGAAATTATTGAAAAGGGGAATGTCAAGTGTGTAATGATTCGGGAATGATTTGGGATCTGAAGTTTGATCTGGTTTCCAAGAAAAATCTTTCAATTCGGAAAGGACTGCTTAAAGAGAAAATACAGTCCCCCCAATTTGAAGTATTGTACCCTGGTACACTAGTTCAGGAATGGCTCCTATCAATCATGTGACAATATTTATGTCACATATTTCCTAAATTTATGCAGAATAACTCATTGGTTTACCCTCAATATTCAAAGATTTTACACTGGAACATTATGAAAACACTTGTGAGAGAAATAAGAAGAGATCTGTAAGATTTAGCATTTTTTTAAATAAACTAGGGAGGACTGCCTTCTCCCTTTAACGAATCGCCATCATTATTACCACATTTTATTTTGGAAAAAGCCGAGATTCTGTCCGTCTGAGAACTGTGAAAGGCCGTTATCAGTGGACTAAAAAAATATAAAACGAAAGAAGGAAGAAAAAGAAAAAACTGTTTTAATATAGTTTTTGGAAAATATAGCTTATTAACCATCGCCGTATGGAGTCATTTAACGTTAGGAGCCTTAATTTCCATTGCCATGGATTTTATTTGCTAGGTGTAGGTATCAGGTTTCAACGAACGTTTTAGAAGGTGTTTAGAATCACAATTCTGCGTACTCTTAACAGTAGAGGTGGGGGATACCTGGACCATGGAAGTACTACCTAGGAGGTAATACTTCCATGTCTGGTCCAAGAGAGTATTGGGTCTTGCACAAGCATTCGCGCAAAGGGAAAAATAGTTTTCTACCCGTTAAAATGTAAGCGTTGAATGTAAAGGTTGAAAATTAAGGGATGCTAAAAACTAAACTTTTTTGTCCGACCTTAACCTTCCCATTCTGATCTGTGAAAAAGAAACATGATATCG
>WURT03003309.1:0-16894 GCA_009936505.3 Holothuria glaberrima
CAGGAAGAGGCAAAAGGAGACCCTCCACAAAAGTGCTATACAATCTGAGGTAAATTGCTACGCAATTCTGAAAATGCGTAGCAGTATTGCTTATCTTAGAGTTATTGAATTTTGTCTCTGGCAAATCCCTTTTATTAAAAGAGTTGGGGGAGGGGGAAGAGGAAGGAGACAAGAAAATGCCCAGTTTTGGGGAAATGCCATGGCCAGTAGTGCATCTTGATGGCTTGATGAACTATTGGCTAAGGCTTGAAGCTTTTGATCTGAGGATTGCTGGTTTTATTCCTGCCTAGGTCATTACATTTTGTAATTTGGGTGAGATGCTTTATCTCAATTACCTCTCTTCAGTCTCTGGCCAGGTCTTTAATGGGTGTCTGTGAGGTGTTAAATTGTCATTTAATACTCTGTCATGCTGCTAGAATTCGATAGGAGATTTTAGCCAACTTCACCCTAGAAAAAGCCCTTTTTTGGGTGAACCTTATCTCTACACTTGCAATAGTTAAACCCTTTTGTAAACAAGCTGGTTTTGTTGATCAATCAGTCTTTAAAGGGTTCAAACCATTCCTTTAAGAGCTGTTACTTAGTGAAGATCTTTATCACTTACATCTGTGTCTCATTGCACTACAACAACAAACCCCTTTAACTTTATTGATCTCAAGATAGCTGCACAGGAAGTTCTCTGATAGATTGTGAATTAATAGTGGTCAACTAGGGATGGTTTAAAACTTGGTATTCAATTCTAGTATCATGGTGTAGCTGCAGCTGTCTTGTATGACTGTCTCTTGGATATGTTATTGCTAACCAGGGATAGCCCTGTGAAGTGCATGGGTGCCTTGGTGATGAAGTGCTACATAAAACTTAAAATATTAATTTTAATAAAAGGAGAGCAAAATCTTGAACCCCATGTAATAAACGTCATCTTCATACATTGTTTGGTTGTCAAAATTTCACAATTGCCAGTAAAGGAGTAAGTAAAGATGTCACAGGCTTTCTCGATGAAAGATTTTTTCCCCATACAATTTGCTGGTTATAGTGCCATTCCAAGAATGACTCCAGAAATGTGTTTTCATTCAGCCTTTCTGAAAATTAGTACTGAAAAAAAGTAAATATTATCTATATAGGGGAGAAATGTGAAGCAAAATTGTTACAAGGAAAATCAAAAAAACCTTAGACATGAAGTTTAGCATGTCCACAGACAGGCCCCGACAAAACCAATCACGAACTCGCCATTGGCGAGTATCATTTTG
This sequence comes from Holothuria glaberrima, assembly GCA_009936505.3. Classification (NCBI taxonomy): domain Eukaryota; kingdom Metazoa; phylum Echinodermata; class Holothuroidea; order Aspidochirotida; family Holothuriidae; genus Holothuria; species Holothuria glaberrima. The sequence continues at coordinate 1,245 of WURT03003309.1, forward strand.
CTAATGGTGACCTTGGCAAACAATAGATTACAATAGGTATTCAATGCTGCTTGCCAAATGACAAGTTGTTTTGGAAAGCTTTGTCAAGACCTGCCCACATGCATGGTTTCTGGGCCTTTCATAAAACAGAGATGTGCTATATTCAATTTTCTTTTCCAACAAAAATCAAGATTGAATTACTCTTGTTAATGTGGTAAAGAGGAACTTTAAGCAATCTGGTGGAATTTACATTCAGTTTTGATTTTTGGTCCTCAAGATATAAGCAACTGAAGTTATCACATTCTCTTGCAAAAGTGAACCAAAAGTTATCCAGTGTGGTTTCATAGCTTCATGTTTTTCTCAAAAAGTCATGTCCAATTTGAATGCGTTGAAAATGTGTAAACCAATACATACCCTGAGAGCAAAATAGTGATATTTATCAACCCACGGTCAAAAGAGTAGGTCAACTCAAAGTAACGTATATATCTCCTAGGCAACCTCTATAAATTCATATCAAGGAATAAACAAAACAGAATTGTTAACCTACACTAAACATATTTCACATGATTTCCCTTTCAGGTCAGCCAAGTCATCAGTGGACCACAGGTCCCAATGGATCAACTTGGTCAGGTCCAACAAAGACCCCCTGCAGTATCCAACCTGATTCAGTATGTTGGTAATGTCCCAAAGATATATGTGCCAATGCAAGCTAGCCAGGCAGGTCCGTCTCTTCACATGCCCCCCTCCCAGGCAACAGTTGCTACCCAAAATCTTCGTATGGGCCCTCCCTCAGTAACAGGAACAGCTCCCCAAAGTTTTCATGTGACCCCATCACAAGTAACAGGAGGAGGTCAGAGTATTCACATGGGCCCTCCTCATATGCAACCCCCACCTATGCCAGCATCAGTACAGACCTCCCCACCGCAGATATTATCGCAACATCAGTACAGACCAATGGCATCTCAGTACCAGCAGAATTCCCAGGGTCCCACCATTGTCAGCATGCCGCCCCCTGGGAGCCTTGTCCGGCAGAGGATGTCTGATGGCAAAGAAGTCATTCTTCATATTCCCCAGAATATTAGACTCTCAGTCCCAACATGATAAAGCAGAAGATGTATTACGGACATTCAGAATGTGTGGCTACAATTATGTCGTCAGTACATGGGTATGACTTACTGCTAATTTAAAAACCTCCAAACCATATGAGTCTAAAATGAGATCGTAAAATCATGGATTTGAAGGGAAATAGTATAAAATTCATGCCATTGTTAGAATTACATGGTGGTGAAATCTAATTATTGAACATAATCCGGTGTAGTGGAAACATTTCTCGTTTCTTTTTTTTTTTGAAAGTGAAAGAAGGACAAGCTTTTAGCTTTGCTGTAAAGGAGAATGATTGAAATGATTGGAAAAAAAGATCTTTTGTAGTACTGAAAGTGAAGAATTGTTGGCCTGCATGTTTGTTAAAAAAAAGATTTTGATAACATTTTCTAAGCTAAGAAAAATTTTCCCCTTCATGTTTTAAATCCTTGTTTTCTTAGTTTTGCTCAGTTTTATTCCCATCAACTTGTTGTGAAAGAGAGTAAGGGAAAAAGAAAATTTGATCAATAAATCTGAGTCTTTCAGAAGTAATATCTTTGAATCAGTATCTTGTATTGCTTTTATGAAACTCTAGTAAAAAGCCCTCTTTTTTTTCTTTTTCCTTTTAACAGTTTTGGGTACTTTGTAGCCTACTTTTGTAAGACATTTTCATTGCAATACCTGCAGAAAATACTTCTTCCTTTTCGGTACTTCACCTTTCACATTAGAAGTGGGCACTGCTTAAAGTATAAAACAAAAATCAATGAAAATAGTACCAGGCGGCGACAACTCTACAAAAGTGTAGAAACTAGATCGCAAATCATAGCTCTCAAAAGAAAATTCGGAAATTTAAGATGTTCAATCTACTTTTGCAATAGTTCATGTATTGTCTTAATTTTCCCTTAGCTTAATGATTTTGTTTTAATTTGATGCCTTAACAGTTCAACTTTATTTCACTATAACTTTTTAGGGGAGTGCATGTTGAATTGGCAGGGGGTACCACTATCATAGGTTTGCGTGATACAATCTCTTGTTTTAATGGTACTTTGTTAAATGTTTAGGACAAGTCAAGTCTGATCCTTTAAGCAAAGCTTATGAAATCTTTCTTTTTTCTTTTTTTTCCTTTTGGCTTTTATTAGTTGCCTTTTATAACAACAGATCAAGTTTCATACCGGCTAGATTTCACACAGCCATTGAATTTTGAAGTAAAAAAAGCTGAAGTTTATATGATGGACATTTATGACTTGGAGTGAAGTGGCAGTGAATTAAGAAAGGTTAAACCCAGCTATTAACTGGAGTACACTTCATGCTTTTGATATGCATACCAATTTGGTGGTTAAGCTGTAATCAGAGAAACTAATCGTATCGAAATGGCTTTATGATTTGTAGGTGGATGCTGGTATGCTTCTTTTATGTGAGTGATACTGATAGTAATGCAGTCTGTACTGATGGAGACGGGTTTGAGAAAAACAACAACTCTACATTTTTATTATTCCTCAAATTGTTACCTTGACTTTAGGGGTCAGGGGGCAGGGTGGTCTGAACGGGGGAGAGGAGGGAGAAGGGGAAGATGGGAGGGGAGGGGGAAGGGGAAGAGGGGAGGGAGAGGGAAAAGGGGGAAGAAGGGAGGGGAAAAGGGGGAAGAAGGGAGGGGAAGAGGAAGAGGGGAGGGGAGGGAAAGGAAAGGGGGGAGGGGAAGATGGGAGGGGAAGAGGGGAGGGGAAGAGGGGAGGGGGAAGAGGGGAGGTTGTAGCAGCCTGATACAGTTCAGTTTGAAGGTCTTGCATCTGAATGAAATTACCAGAGGAAGTGCCACAGCTCAGTATTTGTGGTTCAGCTCTCCCCCCACCCACTTCTCCTTTTCCAAAAATCTTAGAAATTTGACAGCACTGGTGGGAGGTAAATGTTAAGCCAAATTTAAATATATACCAGCACCAGCAGAATTATTTTGTTTGTGTAGTGTAACAAAAAAGTGTGAAGAGGGGATGATGTAATAAACATGGATGAAAGTAGAAATTATATATGTGGGTATTTCTTATATTGATACTGGGATGTTTCGCAAATGGGATTTTACCTGAAGCAATCCACGTAAGGACAGTATTGTGTGATGTGAGTGGATGGGGGGTGGAACATATGAGTATATGTACATGTGTATATGTATGTTTTTGTTTGTAGTTACTATGCATTGAAAAAATAGTATGTAACAAGGACTTCAGAACAAAGCCTGTTACCATTCAGTGATAGTTCAGTGACAAAGTAGCCTGCTTATAGATATCAGCCAAATTATGCCTGTTAGTGTCATATGGAAGGTATCCTACCCCACCCAAAGTAACTGGTGCATGATCATTTACCACACCCCCTCCACCACCCTCTTGTCACCACTGTTGCATCCACTTTTCAAAGGCTTGGACACATACACATACTTGTTTGCTGATATTTGTGCATACATTATTGTCATGCATATGCTTGGTCACTATGTGACACATCAGGTAAAAGGTGTGTGCTGAGGTGATAGAAAAGTCACCCATTACTAATATGTATGAGCAAGATATGTTTAATCTCATAGTAAAAGTTATTCCATTCCCCATCCAAACTAGCAGGGTACATGATCACTTTTTATCCCCCCCCCCCCCCACCTTCCTCCCTCTTCTGGCAACCTCCTGTTAACAGTGCTGATGGATCCACTGCAGTTTTCAGGCCTGCAAGGGATATGATTAGTTTGTTTTGTCCATCATGTAAGCAGCAGGTCCTTCCCTGTCTAGAGCCCCTCCCACCCCCACTTGTGCCCCACCCACTCCACTTGTGCCTCTTCCACCCCACTCTCCAACACCATTGACATCAAACTACAAGATCAGTTCGCATTGTTTGAGAGAATGTCTACAGATGGGTGAAAATGGTTAATTCGGGGCCTTGGGAAGGTTACTCAAATTGCAGGGGCTGGGAAATTTGGCATCCAGATTTTGGCATTTTCTAAGTTAATTTTGGAGTGTTCTTAGACAAAGTTGATGATAAGTTTTGGGAGAGAAACTTCAAGTAAAAAGTAATGTGGAAAGCGGCAGCATCTAGCCCAGTTTCCGACGGCCCAATCAGTTTGAAGTTAATTGTACAGTGATTTCCTCACATTTTAATTTGTTTTATGTCGTATTAAAAGAGGGCGCTGTATTCCTCTCGATATGGAATTGTTGCTGTTGTTCTGTGTTACAATTGTATAAAAGTTTCTAAATTTGCTAATTATTGTGCAGTTGATTTGTATATTCAATCACGTTCTTCTCTCATCATGTGTATTTTCCATTTTTCTTTTCAAAATATAAAACAACTGTTGAGAACTGTTCAAATTTGTTATGTCGTATGCTTAATTTATGATGTCAACAGCGACTTTTATGAAATGAGTTTAAAAGAAAGAGCATTCCCCCAGTTCTACCCATCATTCTAATTCAGGAATGGCTCCTATCAGTCATGTGACAATATTTGGATTACTCATTTGTTAAAGTCAGGCACAATAACTCCCTTTAACTGTTTAAGGAGATATGCGTACTTTAGTTTGAACTCGGTGTCAGGACCCACCAGAGGCTCACGAAGAATCCTCTGTGTAGATATGAAGCCGTTGATAGAATGTCTGTTGTTGTTTAGATGGAGAACTTCGTTTCCTCTCACAAGATAAATGCATTGGATTTCACGTCCTGCATTCAAACGTGTCCAACCAAGTGGAAAGTAAATCGTATCAGTTGTGCAATTTTTAGCAGTTCTTATGGTTATTACCCATATATGGCTAATAGTGAAAATTGCGTTATGGTTAAACATTACGCCCAAAAAAGTTTGAAGGTTTCCATCATTTCTGATTTTTTTTTTTTTTGGAGGGGGGGTCCTTGTAAATTCCTTTGCAACGTTACAAAAACAGTGCAGTGGAACCCTTCGAAAAATGGGCTTTCTACTAGGGATGCACCGGATCCAAAATTTTGGTTCCGTCTGGAACCGGATTTGGCCGGATAGTGGGCACTAGCTAACTTTGAAGTTGTTTCCATCGTTAGGTCCACTTATTCCGGACATGCACATAATTGCTGTAAGACTACAATATGATTTTTTTTCGTCACTGTCAGCGCCACAATGAACTAGGATCAAGTAACCTACATAACATCCGAATGGGACTTCTTCCTTGCTATGTTACATGGAGAGAGAAAAAAATTCTGGTCAAAATTTGACAAAAAGTCAGCCGGATTACTTCAAAGATCCGACCAGAACCGGAGTCGAATAATTCTTCATTATCCGGCCGGACCGGATATTCGGTGCATCCATGCTTTCTACACCACCTCCTCCAGGGGTGGCGTCAGGTGGTTGATCTTATTCTGAAGGAGGGCAGATGCTTCAATAAAATGCAAGGCGATTCGACCCGCGAAAAATTGTGCGTTCTCTATCCTTTTGGCAACCGGTCGCCTTTGTAGGGACTTCGGGTTGCATTCCCATCGTAGGGACCCCCCCCCCCTCAGGCAATCATGTACCACTCTTGATTTTCTTCCTCCTTCAAACCTATAAGTGATCGTTTTACATTTAGTGTTGAGACGATAGGTAAAATGTTTGTCACCTTTCAATGTTGACTTGCCGTTTGATATTTTTCCCATCTTTTGATATTCTGAAAAAAGATGCGCCTTTAACTTTTAAAAGTTCGCATAGTATTTAAAGATAATTCACAAACGGCAATACCGCCTGCCAGACAAGTCAATGTAATGTGAGCCACATAAGGCGTCTGCTCTACCCGCATGTAGACCGAAACACATCAGTGTACTTCTTTATTTTAAATACATTTTGACTTGTAAACTAAATCCACACGGTTCGAAATAGTATCGTGATTGACGAAAATTTGGATAATTCTCCTCGGATGCTGTTTTTCATTACACGTTGAAACAGTTTTTGTGAGAATAAGATCCATTTCAACTAACATAGAATGATCAGATCAAAGCCGCATCAAGAGAGAATGTGTGGGTTTGACTGTGTTTCCACCCCCGTGAAGAGAGAAAAGTTAGGGAGAGAAAAAAGAGAGAATTTATGGAGGGGAAGAAATTGGATCCACTTTCTTCCCCTCCCTAAATTATATAGGCCCATACAGCTGTACAGTCGACTGTTGGGCAGCAGAAAACTCATATATTTCCGAAAACGTGCTAGTAACACAGTCTTAAAACGTAAACATATATTCCATGGACAAAACAGCTCTACACTAAGCTTTCAGGTATAATTTTTGCCCCAAAAAACATTGTTTGGAGTCATACCATTCCGCCATTTGAGCTCGAGTGAAGTAATGATTTATTCGAGTCACTTAGGCCACCGGTAGCCAGACAAGGTATAGAAGCGGGCAAGACAGTCTCCAAAATAATTTTAAGGAGGCAAGTTATACTAATATGCATTAAGTCAAAGATATCTTTTTTAATTTTCAATAAGGCTAGGAATTGGGTGCCCCGCCTCCTTGGCTACGGGTTAGTAGTCACTGTGCTATTTGAAAGGGAGAAAACTTCCTCAGACACACATTTCAAGTTAGCAGTGAGATGCTATGACTCGATCCATGATTTTCTACACTCCTGCTGACGCCCGATACATATGGTACGCTGAATTGTTTTGATATATTTGTTTTGAAGAGCGATTTTAATTCAGAACGTGTGAGGCAGTGGCGTGCGCAGGGGGGGGGGGATAAGGCCATGGCCCACCTCACTGATCCCATTTTTTTTGTTCCTAAAAATACGTAATTTTTAACACAAATTCTACTTCAAAAATGTAGTAGATGTGGCACCAAATTGCATGAAAGGGCACCTAATTTTTCAAAAATTTTCAAAGAGGAGGGGACACCCCTCCCCTTAGACCCCTCCCAAACTTTGCGTGAACAAACTTTTGCGTTCGGCATTCTTTCGACAAACCGTCTGTTCTGGCCGGCTTCGGGTTGCTGAATCCCTACGGGAGCTTGGTACAGTGGCGTATACGGGGGAGGGGATGACTTGGGCCATGACCCCCACACTGATGCCAATTTTTTCTTTAGTTCCTAAAAATACGTAAATATTTAAACACAAATTTAACTTCGAAGTGTAGCATATGTGACGCCAGGATGTAAGGAAACCTAATTTTTCAAAAATTTCCAAAGGGGAGGGGACACCCCTCCCCTTAGACCCAGGCCGGCGATCACACAACATACTGCATGCCCCCCCCCCCTTGAGAGAAATCCTGGGTACGCCACCGGTGTGAGTGCGAAATGTCGGCTCGCGCTCATCGCTTGCCAGACGTAGGACTAAAGGTATCCAATTTGCGTTTTAGGGTGACCGTATTTTACTGAAGTAGACCTAAAGAGCGTCTGGGATGTAATGTTTTCCCGACGCTGAGGATATTTTTTTTCCATTTTGCCTTTTTTACCTGACGGAAACAGACCTATTCATTTAGACCTAATCATGCTACAAATACATTAAAGTGTGAAGTAAAAAAGGGAACGTTCGCCGAAAAGACGGTGTAGCCGAAACCATGACATTCCCTCCTCCTCTGCTACGTGTTTGTTGACATATAGGCAATCGCGTTTCTAATCGAGTTCAAACCGTATGTAAATAAGAGTCCAGTTACGTTTCCTGTTTGTGGGTCGCATTCCGTTCTGTAGGCTTACACCCCTCAGTAATAGGCCTACACCGAACAGCTAATCAATAACATTTTACATAGGCATAAACTAAATTGAGCAAAAATTGTAAACTAGACCCGAAGGTAGGCCTACTAACGTTCTTGAAGAAGTAAACTTGTTAACTAAAACATTTCAAGAAGGTACAAGTTGTCTGCATGTACTTTACTACGCATGCAGTAAATGCCTTGCAACACTTTTTTTATGCCCTGAAGAAAAAAAATGAGCACTTTTGCTCGGGTACCAGATTTTGTACTTGCGTTTGTTCATCATGGCGTCTATTGTATTACATATATACGCCTACTTACGTTACTGTTTAATGATATGAACACGGCAATTTTCCACTTCACTTTAGTAGCCTACATACTTGAGAACGGATCAGACATTATAAGGAACTATCTACGGGTAGCTCTCGTTAAAGGGGCAATACACAATCGGATTAACATTTCTGTTTCACGTATGTGAGTCTACCCTGACATAAGCGTATACGGCAATACTTTTAAAGATAAGGGTGTTTACCAGTAATTGTAATCTCTTTTGCCGAAAATTGTTTAAAAATGTTGAAAATAATTTTCACATTTTACCCAACAGTAGCCATTCCCTCCTCAAAGTCGCGGGAAGCTGTTTTCGACGGGAGGGAGACGCTGACCGTTATTTCGGATTCTCTATCTTAGGATTGATTTATACTTAGATCGAAACTAATACTGTTTATACCTTCGACATATATATATATATATATATATATATAAACTTTGGCTGACGAAATTTGATTAAAAAACCGAAAGCTTTCAAGCCTAGTGCTGTTCTTCTATCTTTTTAGCTTGTAGTTGACTTTCACCATTTACTTTATTCTCACTTTATTCATTCTTTGTTGATCCCTGTGAATTATTCTTGGATCCTACTTGCTATTTTGAGAAATGTTGTTGGTATATAGCTTGTTCACTCCACTTACATATATCTATATATATATATATATATGATATATATGTGTGTATAAGGTTATTTTGAGTCGATCAAACTATAACCTTAATCAGAGCTAAATGCGTACTAATTATGGGACTTTTTTATGCACAGGTCTTTTCCCGTATTATGGAATACTATGTATGTTAACATAGGTCAACCACCTTCATAGCTCAAATTATACAACAATATTATCATTGTTAATAAAATTGCAGCTCTCATTTTTAGAATTCTTTGGAATGCAAATTTGTGTCGGCTAAGAACACAGCGCGTATGGCGACGTTATATAAATAACCGGGCAAACATTTTTATTCAAAATAAAAGTTAAAATTTATACCCTCTTATCTTTCCACATTCTTATGTATGCTCCATTATGAGTTTTAATTACAGTCTGAAATCATTTTAATAAGTTCCTCCTATACTAGGGCTGATTTCGCAATAAGCTGAGGTACAATTAATTTTAGTGATGAACTGTTAAAGACATTGAAGATGTCTTCGTTAACGGAATCATTGCTCTCTACCAGCGCCATGCATGCAAAATGATTCATGACTTACAGTCAGTGACAGATTCAGTTTATTTTGTGTTCAAGGCAATGTTCCTAAAGAGGGGCGCTGCTCGGTATCAAAGCCACCCTCAGCCTACCATACTTATATTTCATGCCGGGAATAGATGGTAGCCGATACTCTCATACATCTACCATAGTTTGCGGTTAGTGTCGGTGCCAAAATTTGCCTTACCGGGGCCAAACGACCCAAAGTTCCGAGAAGTGGAAAGTTGTCGAAAGGACGTCGAAGGCAAAATTTTTGGCTTGCTTGGGATTTAATTAAGGAAATTTTGGAAGGTTCTTTTCATTGAAAAAATTTGGAAAATCTGTTTTCTTTGTCAAAAAATGGAGTTTATTATTTTTTTTAAAGTTTTGAAAATTCTAGGTTTCTGCTAAAGAATCTTAAATCCTTTGAGAGCAAAAACAAGTAAACTGTCGGTCCCCGTCGGAGATTACATGGTTCATCATATCATCATACCCACTGTGGCTCCACTACAAAATTGGAAAACTCCCCTATGAAGAATTGGGAATTTTCCCTTGCCCCTCTCTGGGGCCAACCCTGTTTTAGTTCGAATTAATGAATGTAATGGGGGAGGGGTAAATGTAAGACATGCATGCGTCGTACACCATAATGAACAGGTTTGCCCTCAAATGCTGTGAAATAACGTAATCGAACAAATCCCCCCCCCCGCTCCACAATCCCCACCAGGAGGATTCGCCCAGGGCAACTGCCCTCTAGATAATTCGCCTTCGGGCAACTTCGACTCGGAAAATTCCCACACCAAAGAAAAAGGTTCAGAGCAAAATTATGATTACCTCAACTTATCAACACATCATAACATCCCCCTTCCTCGTAAAGTATCTCACCGGCCGCGCGGGCCCGTAGCCACGGGGGCATTTCGGGGCAATGCCCCCCAAAAATATTTCTGCCCACAGAAGAAAATTGAAACTGCATAATAATTAATGTGGTGGAATCTTTTTTTCCCCCCAATCACAACACTTGCCCCCAATCACAACACTTGCCCCCTAAAAATGTGAAGCTGGCTACGGGCCCGCGGCCGCGGAAGCTATCGATTCCCTCATTAACACCTCGTCATGCTACGTACGGGTCTGATATTGATGTGACAGTTTTTCTGTTCAAAATCTGTCAACACTACACACTGGTAAGATCTTTGTGTGCAGTATGGGATTATATCCGATATGTTTCATGCTTTATTTATGATGCATTACTAAAAAAATAATAACAGTTGATGGACACATTTTTAAAATAAGACTCGGTGGCTATCTTTTTTAGGCGGTGGTTAGGGGGTTGGGTTCCAATTGATATCTTTCAGTAAAAGATTAATACATAGTAACTCTAATTTGATACGGTGCTGAACATTGCTGTTTGCGATGGGCTCATACGTTCAATGAATAGTGACATTTTAATCGACTTTTAGCTAAAATCACGTCAGTATCATGATCCCTTTTTCAGCCATTCTAAACGGAGCCCATAAACAGCAGACCCACATATGATGTAAGGGCGAAACATTGGCCACATTCAGTTTATTTTTCCCTTCATGGGGACGTAACTCCTTTGAGGAATAGTTTGTTTTGTTTCAGCCCGCCGGCTTCGGCTGAAGAAACGTAAAGGCTCTTTAATCTCACTCAGACCGTAACAAATCTCCCTACTAAGTTAACTTTTAGCCCCCCCCCCCCTCTTCAAACCAAACCTCGTCTAGTACACCTCTAAGAAAGAGCCATATTGTAGTAGCCTGCAGGGAGTTTAAATTACGAGAGGTAATATTGTCAAACACAGTGTGTGAGCTTAATTGGGAACGACTGACTGTAAAACTCATTGTTATCTGACCAGAGTTAAACTGTATTGTTTGAAGGAATGTCAACCAAAGTGCAGTTACCAACTGTATTTAGAACTCTTGGGCTATTCCTATTATGTGTTGGCAGAGAGTTGCTAGCAATTCCCTGGTTTGAGGGGATGCCCACGATATCCCCTTTAAGAAAAGCTTTGGTTGTGATGGTAAGTGACCAGACCTTTAAGGAATCGAAAGTTTTAATTGTAATCTAAAAATTGTAATTACACTCATTTCAATTGTTATCCACTTTTAATTAAACAAAGGTTCATTTTGTATTTCTACCGAGAATGACTTCGCCTCTTCCTTTGTTGACACACGCTACTTGTAATGATAATGAACAAAACAAAATCAACAAGAGATGTTCAATTCCAACTAGACAGTAAGAATTGACGGTATAATTAAACTGTCTGTAAACTGATTATTCTGCGAACTTTTCTCTGATCACTAGTCTCATTAGGGAGTCAATGCCAAATGTGGGTCAGTAGATCTTCATGATAGTCTTAAACGTTGGATACATTATCTGGATTTAAAATGATACAGAATAACAATTACTGGTTGATTGTATTTCAGACAACTGTATTACAATACGCAGCGGCCTCTTTGACTCAAAGCTGTATTGAGATAGAATCTATTCTACAATGCTGCTAGGTGCCTGAAGAGTACTTGAGACTTAGTACGGGCGGATAAGCCTTGTGTCCCGATTGGATGTGCAAGAGATGAATAATTTTGAAAAGCGTATACTCTCGGATCCTCATTGCCTATCGTGAAGGTTGTATTCAACCACTTGAAGTTAGTCGGAAAATAAGCAGGTAGTCTCAGCTATTCAAAACGTATTAATCTCATCAGCGTGCAGCTGAAGCTTCCATCGCGTGCCAAGAGTTAAGTTGTTGTCTTAGATTGAAATATTTGATGTATAATAAATACAGAACAACATAACAGAGCTGGCGTGATTTTTGTTGAATTGGTGTAGGACGGCGTGTTTGTGTTCTGATGAATATTTGGGTTCCGCTCAGTGGCGTAGCTAGCAGAGTTGCGAACAAGACAACTCTCACTGGAATCAGACCTAGAGCAAGCAATTGGTAAACAGCAAATCGTTAAATAAGACGGGCACACACCGCTCATAAGATGTGCATATAACCTCAGATCTCCATCATCCCTCCTTGCCTCATCAATTGCTACAACAAAATAAAGAAAAAAAACACAATCAAACGAACAAGAGCGAGCAAAAACCAAGTAGGGATTGCTACCGTGTTATATCACTACAAACTTACCGTGCATAGCACAGTACTTCCTATCTTCCATAAAATGGTGCTCTTGTACTTAGGAGTAACGACAACCTTGTCGAATTTATCAGGGAAGGTGACATGACTTCTCTTCTTTTCAGCACGGCCGTCTGGGCTACAGGGAGACCAGAGCCCTCATGCCCATAATAATTTTCAGTTTATAAGTTTTTCTTCAAACAATTATCATTAGCTTTGCCTGAGAATGACCTTACATTACCTTAGAAATGGTAAAATCCAATAGCTAGAGGGTCTCAGTTACCCCCTCCACTAAATATTAGAAGCTTCCGACGGCTCTGTTGAGTTTTTTTTTTATGGGGGTGTATCAAGAACGTCAACGGATGCATCAAGAACGGTGATAAGACAACAGAACTGTTTGCATTGCCAATGAACAGATAAAGACGATAACTTCTCAAGCTTGGCTATTATCGAGTTCGCATTGTGCAAGTCGCCATACTTCGTAGACGGTAAAAAAATATCCAAACGTGTGGAACAAATGGTAAAATATTTGTTATAAAACAGTCGATTTTTGGTGAGAATTATCTGGTACGTTAGGTGCTACTGGCTGGTGCGGCGTTAACTATCACAGTGTCATACCGTGTCTGTTCGGTAAGTTTACAACTAGTACCCGAGGGGTGTTTGCGCATTACAGGGTGATGGACCTTATGTATACGACGTCACAGAGCAGAAAGTGCTCCCTCGTTTGGAGGCTAGCGCGTATCATTGCAAGTTACACCAACAAATACAGACAGCTGATTTGTCAACTAATCGGTTACACGCGTAAGTCTACTACACGCTCGTGCGAAGTCTACTGCGTGTGTGACATGTGTTTCATTATTTTACCTGCAAAATTACGTCGCGTGACGTCAATGCATTAGGTCTATAGAAAGGATTTTGCGTTCTATGCCATCTTGATCTCAGGTCACCTCGATTTACCGAGCTTTCACACGCAGGTTTTTGATTCACGCTCGAAATCTACTCCGCCCCCACCCCCTTGGGTGGATGAAAATCTCGAAATCTGATCTTCATTGCGAGAGCTTTTACACTATAGTCGGGTAGATATAGGGTTTGTCCCTAAAAAATTCCTACAAGTTAGTTTTATGTAGTTTTGTATTAGTTGAGTTGTATAATGTGCCCAGAAAAAAAATCCACCAATGGAAAGTGCCAAAATTAGGTCAAATCCAAAATGGCGGCTTTTTAAAGACCTTTTTCCCTACTTTATCTCGAAAGGGTGTACGTAACATAGGCTTTGTTGGCATATTTCAGCTTGAAGATGTTTCTATGACTGTCTTGGGTAAAATATTTCAGATTTATTTGCAAATTACACAATGATGACGTCATAGTGACGTTGATGACCACTCTCAATTGAAGGTTTGAACGCTACGGAAGCTCATTAGTGCCATTGTTATTACAAATTAGTATTTGTTAATACAAATTATTAATTTGTCATAACAAATTCTTAATTTGTCATAACAAATTATTAATTTTTCATAACAAATTATTAATTTGTTATTTCAAATTATAAATTTGTTATTAAAAATTAATAACTTTTTTACAAATTGAAAATTTGTTATTACAAATTGAAAATTTGTTATTACAAATTGAAAATTTGTTATTACAAATTGTTAATTTGTTATTACAAGTTATTAATTTGTCATTACACATGAATAAATCGTTTCAAATCCAGATTCACGAGTGTACGAAATCCACACAAAAAGGAATAAAAGTTGACATTGCTCTTATTCATTCTGATTTTACGCGCTCCCAACGAATGTGAGGTATAATAGTAGTGACGAATTGGTTTAAAAGTGAGAATTCTTGAAGTCTATTCTTTTAGGATAAGGGGCATACCCAGAGCTGGGGAATTCTCTCTCTTTCCAAGGTTTTTTTCGCACCCCTGACAGAATAGAGTGTAATTGAACAGTATATTGATCCGTGTTTTGTGAAATGTTTTTCTACCCCAGTCGTGCACCTCATATTACACCTCACACCTCACATCTAACCAATTGGTTAGAAACTAGAAACTGAGCCGTAAAACCGCATCTAACTGTATAACTCGTATTACAGTTAATACACCACTGAATGTATGGGATGTTAAGTGTCCTCCATACTGGTCACCTTAATTAACTTGGTGAACGAGTGACACCTGTAGGGAAAATGTGTTTTGGAGTGCAATTCCGACAATGATCTATGGCATTTTGTACGCCTCCTGGCCAAGCTGCTTAACGATGATAGAGTTGCATAAAACTGTTGAGACAAATTTTTGTTGTAGCAGTCCGACCTCAGCCCCAACCATGGTACGGCTGAGGTCATGTAAAACCCTATTCAGCTTTGGCCTCTTAAGGAACCTCTCCTAGGAAAAACTAGATTAGCCACTATACTCTATATGTGACAGTTTACCGGTATCTGTAATACAGGTATCAGCTCATAGAAGAATATCTCTTGTTCTTCTTTTTTGTTTTTCTTTTTGGTTTTTCTTTTTGTTTGTTGCAACCGTTGGTCTTGATGAAAATAGGGACGTAGCATGCGGGGGAGGGGAATGGGAGAGTTTCCTGCTGAAATTTTCAAACCCTAAATGAAAAACGGCCTACTTGAAAAAAGTGAAGATGCTTTAAATTCTGTTGTAAGCCTATACTTATCATGTTTTAAGGCCCTCTGGACCTAAGAATTCACATATAATGGTATATTTCAGCAAATTTTCCCAGGGAGATCCTATTGAAGGTCCCTAATGCGGGTAACTCGCATTGACCAATGAACCTCTTTCTCATACATGATGCACACGACACAGCTAAAGCCTACAGGTTTAAGACCTTAAGGAATGTTTCTCCAGCCAGCAAGACAATAGAATAACAAAAAATAAGAATTTCTAAACATGTAACCAGTTCAAAGCTTTCCCAAAAATACAACATTTTTCACCTTACCCATCTAGTGAACACAGAAACTTCGCACAGAGGAGGTGTTTCATCCGGCACCTTGGAACCCCCCCCCCCCACACACACACACGCACACACTAAAAAGGCATTAAATATATTCAGTCCCAAGCTTTGCACCAATGCACATCTAAGCGACCTTACACAAATATCACGTCTCTTCGTTTGACTCCTCCTCAGTGTAATAGACCTCCCTCAGGACGGCAGTGGGTGATAAAGAACGGATCCGCTTAGGTGCCATCTCATACCCGGGCAACTCACACCCAGACAACTCACAAGAGGTGACCTCCCCGCGCTATTCCCACCAGGACGATTCCCACCCGGACAATTCCCACACTTGATAATATCCCCTCGTCAACTCCCCTCACAAGAAAATTCGAAAATAT
>WURT03003320.1:0-30360 GCA_009936505.3 Holothuria glaberrima
AAGCTTGGATAAATTTCATACTCAGTATATGGATGCGTTATGGTAAGAAGAAGAATCCTATTGTTTTTGGTGGAGGTAAATGGTCATCTAGGGTCACTGGGGTTAAACTGTGAAAATCTTGTTAACACAATATCTCAAGGTAGGAAGCTCGGATAGATTTTATACGTAGTATGTGGAAGCCTCATAGTGAGAGGCAGAGATGCCAACTAGTACGGTTTTCCCATATTTTGTACAGATTTTGGTTGGAAATACGGGTATACGCTCTGCTCAGTTAAAATACGCAAATAGGATCGCTAAAAATGCAGAAATCAGACCTCTGAAAATAATGTAAATAATAGTGCGACTGGCATGGGAGACTATACAGCAGAGGTCACGATATCACGACCCCGACCTGCTGCCTGTAGTGCACAGTAACCATTCGTTCATTGGTCTGTTTATGGCCAGCTCCTGAATACGACCAATTAGATATAGCGATATTGATTTTGACTCCGTTTCGTTACACTTTGTATGCACTGGAAACACATTTACAGTGGGCATGCATACTGCTAGTGCACGATAGTATACAGTGCAGCTGTATTTTACTGTATGATATTGTTATGTAGCGTGCCACGATGGACTCTGTGAAATATGCCGTACATGGAACTGCTTATTCTAGATTAGGCCTAGTTAGGCCAATGTTGTTTGTTTCTAAAATGGCGAAATAATGCCTCCCAAGCCAAGGAAATAACATTCAAGCCCGAATACACTGAAAGGTGGTATTTCATCTTTAGAAGTAGCCTAGTTGAAATGCAAGCTCAGCAAAGCTGTAACGTTAGGCCTAGCCTAATGTGTAACGTTAGTTGGCTAACCAGCTGGCTATAGTCTAGGTATGTAGTCAGTACTACTTCGTGTTTTTAACCTGTTCTGTTTGAACATGAATCGTTTGAACGAAATACGCTTTTGATGTCCAAAATACTCTTTTTGATGTGAAAAAATACTGGAAACCATTTTTGAAAGTTGGCATCTCTGGAGAGGAATTACCCTATTGTTTGTGGTGGAGGTCAGAGGTCATCTGGGGTCCCACGGGTCAAATGTGTAATACCTTGCATACAGGATATCTCATGTTAGGAAGTTTGGATACTTCACATTGTGTTGCATTTAATCTGTCAGAAAACCCCTATAAGTGTTTTTGGATGTCAGAGGTCAGCTGAAATCACCAGTGGCTAAAAAGCAACATTTCCCAAGAATTCCCAAGGTCACATATGAACACAAAATTGGAACTTTCCAGCACATTAAGATAGCATTCAACCAATGATTGAAAGAAATGGGACATCTTGGAATTATTTGATTGCTATTCATCGAAACCACAACGCGCAATTTTTGCATTCTGGTAAAATCATATTTCAATATTTCTGTCCATAATTTGTACCAAATTTCATCTGAGTAACTTTAAATGTGTACAAGATTATACACAAATTGTCAAAGGGGAGGGTACCTTTCCCTCCACCATGGAAACAAAATTCAAATTCACACCACTGAGAAGAAATGCGTGGGGGAGGAGCTGAGGACATTTTGGGTATTGGTTTGATAAAACAGGTTTAGGACAACTGCCTATTAATCTGGTTCGAATCATCTTGGGCAAGGTTCAGGAAATGGTTTCCCACACACTACTTGTGGTGTGCAGCAGCTTGGCCCAGGTTCTAGTGGTGCATGCAAAAAATATTACTGTGTTACCTACATGTATAAAAAAAAATAATGCTTTGTGCTGTCATAGAAATTGGATCAAAAACTAATTTGGTTCAAAATCATATGCCAGGAGGGCCCTTCCATGCCTTTTGAACTAATTGTAAATCCTACAGCTTGTCAGCCCGATCCCCAGTCACATGGACCCCACATCATGAAATGCTCTGCTCCTTTAGTCAATGGTGCAGTCCAGTAGATTACAATAATTTCAGTGACATGGCACTTCATAAAATGTTGATGAGGAACTTGGGCATAATCTAGGAAGGTGCTTGCAAGGAACGTAGAATAATTTTAATAAACCCAAGCTAATATTTTTGAAATCAACTTGGGGTGATGCACTTTAAAGCATAGAGACTAAAAGTATATGTAGCCAGAATCATGCAATTGATCATGTAAATACATTTCTGGGTGGATGACCTTTCAAAACTTGGCAGCTTCATTTATGTATGATGTTAGAGTTCATTTTACATTTGTTAAGTTTAGTTTTGAATTCATAATGAATCTCACACACTCTGTAGTTTGTGGTTTCATACTTGGCAGATAAATTTCATCCCTGGCACTGATCTGATCATACATGTACAACTGGCTTGTACCCAAAAAGGTCACATTTCCTTTTTCACTTCGTGGGAATACTACCAGTAACTTTTTGACTTATTAGACGTAGGCACGTAACTTTAAACATTCAGCAACTTATCATAAAAATTGCTACTTTTAAAATTTTCATGGCCTGTTTCAGTTGGTCAATAGAAGTGTATTACATCAGTCCAAATCAGTTACACATGCAAAATTACAATACATCTTGGAAATCTGTAAAAATGTGTGAGATGATTGTCCCTTTTTCCATTCAATTATGAGGAAAGTGCCTCAACTCAGAGAAAAATCAAGGAAGATAATTTTCCCAAAAGAGCTGGGAGTGGGCTCTGGAAGGTCTTGGAGGTAAGGTCATGGAGTTACCACCTTGGAGGTGGTAACTCCATGGTTAAATTTAACTCTATGTCTAAACAGTATAATATCTAGCTTTGAAGTTGTGCAAAGGTGACAATAGGTCAAAATAGCTACCCAGGAATGTTTGAAAGTTCCAATAATTGGTAAAAATCATGAAATTTATATGCTGGGAACTGACATGGGTGAAGTCATATAGAGTGGTTGTTAATTGGTCACCAGCAGTAGTCTAAGTGAAATATAATGTGGATCAATGATATCCCTGTCCCCAAATTTGTCCCCTCCCCATCCCCCCCCAAAAAAATCTGTCCTAACCTATTCTTTTCCTACAAAAAAGAAAAAAAAACACAACTCATGTTGCAGCATGTTAGTAGTAACAGCTTAGGAATATGTAACTCATGAAGTAAAAATCTTTATGCTGTGTTAGATTATGTAGTCGCATTATGTATCATACAGCTTTCTAATGGTGATAGTTGGAAATATTTTCCTACCTTGGAGATATATTAGACAGTGAACCAAATAATAATGCAGTAAAAAGTGCTTAGTCTGCATGGGGTCTTCCAGCTTTTATGGTCTATATTGTGTCATTAAGAGACAGGTTGACGGCTATCTTTCACGTGCATGCATCTTTATGTGTATCTATATTTTCAGATTGGTGGGATAGGTTACCTCTCTCAAATCATTTCATCCCCGACATCATCCGAGTCCCTCAAGATAGAAGCTGCAGCCCTGATCAGCCAGCTAACAGCTCCAGAAATAGTCTCAGATTTCAGGCAATCAAGATTCCATCAACATTTAGAGGTCCTTCTGAGAGCCCTAATAGGTAAATTTTTTATTTTCCATGTTTTTTTTTTTTTTTTGCTGTACTTGTTCGCTTCTTTGCTTCCTTGAAACTCTGTGTTGGGACGATTAATGGTATTCACCATCGCTATCTGCCGATATTCACCACTTTCATCATGCATGCAAAACTCAGCTTCAGTGCCGATATTACATTGCCCGTATTTATCATCCCATATGTCATGAAAATGGTACACTGTTTGAGTATTTTCTAATGCAAGATCCAATATTTGACCTCATCAAGATGAAAGGACACTTCATCGTGTTGCCCTGTATAGCCCTTTGGTTAGTTGCAGAATGTTTCTTTCCCAAATATTGGTATCAGATAAGTATTGACCTATATTGAGAACTGAAATATTGGTATGGGTGTGGCTTTTCGTAATATTGGTACAACAGTAGTAAATTCTGGTATGTGCCCCTCTAAAAACAGCACAACACTGTTCAGCCTCCACTCCCTTCCAATCATCACCACATCTCATTGAAGCAGAGCTATGGTGAGAAACTTGTGGCTGCGTTGTTGCTTGCATGTTTTACAAACTCCAAAGGCCTAGCTGGCATCGTAGCAGTATACTGTCAGATAACTGGTGAATTGTGAATGGCTAGTATGCTCATTTAAATATTGAGT
This sequence comes from Holothuria glaberrima, assembly GCA_009936505.3. Lineage (NCBI taxonomy): Eukaryota > Metazoa > Echinodermata > Holothuroidea > Aspidochirotida > Holothuriidae > Holothuria > Holothuria glaberrima. The sequence continues at coordinate 4,127 of WURT03003320.1, forward strand.
ACATTCTCTTGAACAGCTGTTCCTCTCGGCTTGTTGCAAGCTTGTTATGCTGTATTAACTGCTCTTAAGAAGGTGTTTTCCTGTCCCCACCATTTTATTGTCCAAGTGGGGTATAACATGTTGTCAACCCAATGGCCTAAATGCTGTTGCTTGGGAGGAGGGGGGGCAGGTGTTTTGTTTGAAGGGGTATTTGCATGGATCTGTCATAGGGCAGCAACCTGATTTGAGGGAGGCCTACTTACAAAATTTTGATAAATCAATCCATCATTTTTATTACATCGTAAGAGCTAAATGGTGGCCAAAAGAAGGATGGTTGAGTGTAAGTGCAGCTAAATTAAGAGGCGGATGTGGTTGGGGGTGGTATTTTCTTGTTGAGAACAAAGTTCATATTACGAAGGATAGTTCTAGTATTTAACTAGGCCATTATAAAGATAGACATGTGACATTGAAAATGTAGCAAATGTTGAGGAATATATAAAAGAAACTTCAGTATTACGCAGAAGTAATAATCTCAGGCTCATTAACGACTTTTTCATGCAAATTACTAGTGAACAAGGACTCAGTCGTCACTAATCTTTTTTTTGGGAAAAAAATTAAAGGATATGGGACAGTCATGTACTAATTGCACCTTCTGTAATTAGCCAACACACCATCGTGATACATGATGTTACTTGTCTCAGTCTATGGGCATGTATCCATGTTTTCATTTTATAGACAAAGGCTTGTAATTAAAAAAAAAAAAATACACAATTAACTTTATGCATGAAGTACTTTTCATGAGAGGTCCATTCAAGTTAAGTGTCTGATAGATTTTGTTTTCACTGGCCTTCTTCAAGCGGCTCTTGAAAAATCTAAGCAGAGTACTTCCTGTATGCTCACAGACTTTCAAACATCAAGGTATGCATGGTTCTCCTATGTACAGTAATGTAACATTTTGACCAGGTCTGTTGGTGTGGAACTTCCCTCTTTAAAGGGAGAATGCACTCACCCCAATAAAGAATTGTATGGTAGACTATCCTATTTCCTGAATGGCTCTTGAGTATTTTTCTCATTCAATTGTAAAATTTATGAGGAGCAACTGCTTGGTTTACCTTGAATATGCAATATTTATGTCCTAAAATATCATGAAAGATACTTGGAAGAGAAATAAGAAAGTTGTGACATTTAGCTATTGTTTCAAAATAAGTTTTTTTTTGAGGGGGGGGGGGGACTGCTTATGACCTTTAAATGGGATGATGCTCAGTTGGGATGGAACACTGGGCACTTTGCAATTGAAAAATAAAAGTCACATCCATTAAGTTTTCTGTACTCTGGAAGATTATTCATGTAATAAAGTGTAAACAGTAAAACAGTAAGTCTATGGACTCATGCCTTTTCTTGCACACATGAGTAGTAATTATATACACTGTGAAAGAGTTAACACTGTAGAATTACTAATGTAACACTTAAGAGGTAGCACAAGGCAAAAGAGATCCATACCTAGAACGCTGCAAAAGAAGCCATTTACCGGCATCACAAATTTCACACCCATGCAGTCAGTTGTGCGTAAAGAGTGCTTCAAGTCTGACTAACAACTGCATGGTCAAGTGGTTAGAGCATGCGACTTGCAGCTGGAAGGTGGGGGTTCGAATCCTGGCCGGGTCATACCAAAGACTTAAAAATGGAACCTACTACCATTGTGCATGGTGCTCAGCATAAGTAATGGAGTAGGAAAACAAGCCACAACTGAGGCTGTGGCCAACCCGATTTAAACCATTTGGTTAGAAACTGAGCCGTAAAACCTTATCTGTCTAACTGACAACCCGCTCATGTCACTACAGCCTGTACTAGAGGGATAACGCCTCATTATACATTTAGTGTGCAGAAGGCCACAATTAACACAGCAAATCATATGTTATGCCTTAATCTGCATTTTTGTCATGCCTGCATGCACATCATCTGTACACAAGATCATAGGCGTACAAGACGGGGGGGCAGGGGGGTAGACTGCCCCCCAAAATTTTCTGAGGTCGAAAATTTGGGCAAAAAAATGACCAAAATTTGGGCACAGAATAGGTGAAATTTTGGCATAGATGAAGAAAAAAGATCCCGAAAAAAGTGCAAAAATTTTCGCGTGCATGTAGTTGTTTACCAGTATCACCTCTATCAGACTTTCGGAAAAGCTCTGACATGCACAGTCCTAATCACCTTCATATCCAAATTTCATAAGACATGAGTAAACTTGCTAATGGTATATGTAGGCTAACAATTTACTGTTCACTTACTTCACGCAGTGGTTCTGATTTACCCCAAGAACTGAGTAAAAAGTTCACTTAAACAAGCAAGATGAAGAAATTTCCTAAAGCAGTAGAAATTCTTGGAAATATATCCAACTCAAATTTAGCAATAAATGTAGCACCATTTTGCATCTAACCCACCTTACATGAGCAAAAATTTTCCAAAGGGGACCCCTCCCCCAGGAGGGCGATTCACATATGGTGAAAATTCCCAAACCCCCCGTCTTTGGAGATGGATCCACGCCCTTGACTTTAGGCAACTTTGAGATTCAGGCAAAAATTTTCTGCCCCCAAATTTGAAGAGTCCCATACTCTTATGCACAAGATTAATTTTGCTGTTTATTCCAAAGTATAAAACATACAGCATAGGTTTGTATTATCCCAGTGCATGCATGCACCCAGTCAAAATTTTCCCAAAGCACCCCATACATGATTTGTCATTGTGATGGCATACATGTACTGTATGGGCAAAATGATAATTATGCCCCTCAACATACAATACCTTTGATTTGAATGTTTCCACAACAGTATTTGGAAAGGACACTCGAAAGAAGTATATGATCATGAGACATAATTGTTCTGTAAATAAGTCAAGATGTTAAAAAGTCAAAATTCAGCCATATTTCAACAGAATAATGCCAAGCTGGATAGTTTGTGCATTGGTTAATGCATATTAATATGCATTTCATATATTCAAAAGGTGGGTGTACCTAGATACTAGAAACCAGCAGTAACCTTGTCAATGTCCAGTTTTATCCTGTGTCCCAAACCACCCCACTCTCATTGGGCAGAGTTTGCTAGATCGAAGATTTGATAGATCAAAGGTTCACTAGACCATTGATCCTGACTCCTCACCCAAACCCCCAATCCCACTCAAGGATAATCCTTTATACTAATCTTGAATTTTTTTCAGTATGTAGCCCAAATTCTAACCCTTCTTCCAACCCCAAGTAGATTTTTGTCCAAGGAAATATTCAGTGTAGCGAACCTTCGATCTTGTGGGCAGTCTCTCCCTCTTGCCCTGATTTAGCGGCCAGCATTGCTGCCTGCAACACTTGAAGCAGATTTTACAAAACATTTTTTCTGCATAATATAGATGTGTTAAATCTTTAATATGGAAAGAGCTTTAAGTTGGTCATAGTGTGATCAAGTTACTTTGGAGTTATGTGAGCTTAAGTTCATCTTTCAAGTTGATTTAGAATGAAAGGGTTTTACTTTCCTTTTAAAAGAAAAGGTATTAGGTGTACAATTGGAGTTTAACAGCTCTATCCCATAACGCAAACTACTATTAAGTGGCATCCAAAATTTGTTTTGAAAGTAAGGTAGGTAACTATAGGATTTCAATGTACTTTCACTTTTCTTATTTTTACATGAAAATCTATTTCTCTTCCTCTGTTGATATAGTTTCCACATGCCATTACAAATTTGATGCACTTGAAAACATATTTTCTTTGTGAGTGATAGTGATAATTCGGACTGCCAATCTTGCCAGGAACTAACAAACCTGAAGTGCGTGGGAAGCAATTATGAAGTCCATACTGTGTGGGAAGGGGTTTAGTAAAGGACTCCTGTCCACTTTCAGTTGTGGGGGGGGGGGGGAATAAGCAGTCTGTCATAAAAAAATTGTGATTTCCTTGCAACAAGTTTGTCTGCAAAGCAGCTTTTTTCTCTACTGAAAAAGAGTAAAGTTTCTGTTCCAATAGGGGGAGGATGCTGCAGTTCCCCGCCCTCCCTTCCATTCCCCTGCCACATATGCCTTTACCCCTGTCCCCCTCCCATAATTATGTTTACCCATCCTGTAAGGTGTCAGTACTGATGCTAGTCATAGCTATAAGTACCCCAAATCTTCTGCCAGTGTTGGAGACCCGAGTCTTATATTGGTGAATAGTAGTGTTGTACCCATATTGCAATTAGGTGATCAGTGGCGTAACTAGAGCAGGAGTAGGGGGCTGGAGCCCCCCAGTCAAATGTTTTGCCCCCCCAAAATTCAGAGGAAAAAAATTATGAAAAATTGTATAAGACAAAAATAAAGAATACTTAGCTTAAAACTCACAAGGCCAGAGAGACTGGGAAATGCCATTTCCCGCAATCTGAGAGGCATTTTTACCAAAAAATTTTCTTAGATACTATGCGCCAACGATGGTAGCAAAACACTCAGAGATAATGTCATTACTGCTTGCCCCACCCCCACTTCCGCATTTTTTTCCCCTTCCCCTACCCCCCCAGATGGAAAAGTCTGGTAACACCACTGTAAGCTATAGTACTGATACCAATATTTCAGTTCTTAATATCAGCTAATACCAGTTTGATAGCGATATTTGGGAAATAAGCCTTCTGAGACCAACCAAAGGCTACGGGGCATGACAATGAAGTGTCGTTTCATCTTAATGAGGTAAATTATTGGAACTTGCATTTAAAAATACTCAAATTGTGAACCATTGTCATGACATATGGAATGGTAAATATCGATGAGGTAATATCAGCATTTCAGGTATTACCGATACCTATACAGGATTAAAATAGGGCATATCGGCCAATACCGATCGGTAATCTTTCCAACACTAGTGAATAGAAGTAGCCTACTTATATATTTTAACCCTTTGGGACACTAAAGAAGTCCTTACACAGGACACTATAGTGGTCCTTGATACTGACCCATGTCAGTGTGCTAGGTACTATTGATTCAAATTTATTACAGTACGTTCATGATGGCTGTATGGAATCCTTTCTATTTCACCATAAGAGGATTTTCAAAGGGAATAAGTCACACCAATTTTACTTTGACACATGCAGAGAACAAATCATCTCTGGGCCTAGGACACCCTGCACTATCTAGCACAGCCAGGTACTGCCCACCCCCACCGTACAGCCTGAAAGAAAAAAAGTTAACACTCCTTTTTGGCAAGGAACAGATGTTACGGTTTATCATAGCATATTGCATTTCATGATATCTAGAGTGAAAGTGCCTTAAATTGTCACTATGATCTGAAGTGAGCTCTTTTCAATGTTATACAGTACCCTACTAGTACATGAAATTAAGTACACTCTGCATTCAAGTGTATACATGCTCATTCACCTTGAGCTGTGTTGTGTGGGTGTCTTGGTGTTTGTTTGATTTCAGTAAGCCTTGATTGTTATACAAAAAGGCACATTTTTTCAACTTAGGAATGGCAATGCACATCAGCGTGTTTCAGTTAAAGACCTAATTTCCTCTTACCGAACAGTTAAGAGTCCCCCCTCCCTTCCCCGCAAGTTTACCTCCAGCCCCTGCAAGACTTCTAACCCTAGCCTTAATTCATGTCTCCACCCTAAACCTAACCTTGTGACATGATATCATGCATGATATGCATGTCTCGAGACAAGAACGTGACACATTACAGAACAAAACATAAGGATTTGGTGGTCAACCAAATTGTAATCACATTGATGTTTTTCTAATACCTGGGGCCTTTAATTGGATTAATGAAATGGCTACTTTAAAGTATGTAGCTTTTCAGGAAACCTTCATCTGGTAGCTGTGACTGGTAATTAAGTTTTGATGATGTTGCAACTTTTCTCGTATTTCTATAGATCTAATGGAACAAAGCAGAGATCCCCTGGTCTTTTTGGTGGCTTCCTCAGCAGTGGCCAACATCACATTTATGGGTTCCATGGTATTTGAATTCCTTGCTCAGGACAATGCTGCAAAAATTCTAGTAGAGGGTTCAAAGGAAGGCAAAGTGGAAAGCTTGAACATCAAAGATCAGGTAACATGTACATGTGTTTCAGGTGTAAGCAGGTGTAAGGGGGAGGGAAAACTGTATTCCGGTAAAGTATTGCCACTGAGACACATTACTTCCACCAAAAATTCTTCATTGACACCCAGTTTAGATATTTGAAATATAAAAGGGTACAACTTTTTTGTGCAATGAACTTATGCACTAGCACCTTGAAGTGGCTTTTGTTAAGTAGGGGGAAGTATCTCTCTGTATTGGACAATTTTACACAATGTTATCTTTCAAGAGTTCTCTTTGAAACCAGGATTAATGCTTCAAGCCTCAACTTTTTCATCTCAGACAGGTATAATTTCTCCCAACTAAGTTCACCCCTAACCCATGCATCTTCCAATCAATTTCTTAAACAGGCTATATAGCATTACCTCAAACATTTTGCCATGCATCTTCCAATCAATTTCTTAAACAGGCTATAGAGCATAACCTCAAACATTTTGCCATGCATCTTCCAATCAATTTCTTAAATAGGCTATATAGCATTACCTCGAACATAAATTTTTTTTTTTGAGGGGCTAGAAGAAAAGTGGGTAGGGAAAATTATTACTGACAGGGATGAGATTTGTTGCTCTTTAACAGTCTTCACCACTCATACATAGACAAAGGCATGTTACTGCTTAAAGCCATACTCTGTCGTGTACACTACTACTGTGTGAGATCAAATGAAGGCCGCACTAGGCTATGTGTTTCACATTTCTCTGAATCTGCACAAATTATTGACCAATCAGAGTGACTTCTATTTGAAGGCAAAGATGAGTCAATCTGCTCTTCTTACGTCAATCAAAATGCAGCCTCCGATTGTGGATCAGGTACACATTGTCCCAAACCAGGCTGATGATGATGATGTCTGCCTTTAACCTAAATGGCTTCTGTGTTTGTGAATAGTCATCTGATATACTGAATCCTTGAAATGGCTTCTGATCCCATTCTTCCTATCTTGTCTTGAAGGAGAGGACCATGTTCCCCCATCCCCCCCCCCCCATTCTTAAAATCTTTGTACTTGTATTAGAAATTTTTGCCCCATTTTGTTGTACTATGTGGTTTCATGCAAATAATTTAGGACTTGCTTCATTTAATTACTTACCTCCTCAAGGAGGATAGGACTGTTGACCAGTTTCTTCCAGTTTTTCTCAGTAAAGTGCTCTCCATTTTGCCAGTAATAGTAAAGGAAGATCCTCTACATCTTACAGATCTCTTATTTCACCTTCATGTTTCTGTCATGATCTTTAGAAACAAAAGTATGTAACATTTACAGGTAATTAACCAAGCTATGAGTTATTCTGCAGAACAGGAAATATTGCACTTAAAATGCACCAACATGGTATAAAAAGAAAACAGTATAAAAACATTTCTTCTCACTAATGAACTCCAGCAATATCTTTATCTCCTCAAAATATTTTGCATTACAAGAATTATGGAAGTTGCATCATTTGAATTTTTAAAGTTTGGCCCATCAAAGTGTTCTTGAGTGACAAATAACTGAATTTCTTTAGGCTGGGAGAACCTTATTTCTTGAAAAGAAGGTTACCGTACTGCCTTATTTTGAAATATCTATCATTCTGTATCTATAAATATTGGCTTTAAAACTGCAAAAAGTTTCCATAAAACAAATGCAATATTTCCCTTTTACCTTTCAGTAACAAATATACTGTCACCTGATTAAAAGAGCCTTTCATGAACTAGAAAACTAGGGTACATGAATTCAAACTGAGGCCATTTGGTTTCTCTTTAAGAGTTCTTTCCAAGGTTTAGAACTGTTTAAGTTCTGGGCCCACAGATACTTACCCACAGATTGTGTAGTATAGATGCATCTCTTTTTGAAAAGCTTTTTGAACTGGTGCATGGGTGCACAGGCTGCCTTTCACAAAAACTCTGAGAAAAAATTGCGATTTGAAATCTTCAGGTGGTACATTCCAATCAAAATTTATCATGAATTCACAGGTTGTCACCATTTTTGCCAATATGGCAGAAGACCAGGCCTGTCGGGAGAGTGTCAAGCAATTTGATGGTATTCCCCTTCTCATTGAACTCTTGCAAACCCAAATAGCTGGGGTTGAAATTGAAAACGAGAAACAAGCCAGTGATGAAGTCATCCGTGATGCTAAACTATGTGAGCAAATCCAACAGAAGTCCGCCATTGCTCTTGCTAGACTTTCAAAGGATAAAACATGTGCTGCTGAAATTGAACAGTTAGAAGGTAAGAGGTTTGTCAGAACCATCTACAAGCTCACTACCATTTACATTGTATACATCCTTGGAGTATACCATGTTGGCCCTTACCCCAAGTGGTGCTGGGGATGACTTTCCAGGGTATTTCCTCTCCCCCAATTTTTCTTACTATATATATCCCTTCCATTTTCTCACAGCTATGATTTCAAGTACAGACCCCACACAGGGATCAGTACAAGATCCCTTTTAAGCATAAACCAAGTGGTCCTTCCTTGAAACATGAGCAGCAGGCTATAAACCTGCAACCCTGCATCCTCCCCTCTCCTCCCTCCCTCCCCCTCCCTGCCCCTTTCTTTATTCATTTCCTGGTTATTTTCATCTCAGTTCCAGTGCTGTCCATGTGATGTAATGAATTGTGTAAGGGATCATCCATTTTTTCATCACTTTTACAAGACTGCAAAAGTTATTTGGTTGGAAGGAGGGGGGAGGGGTGAGGGGAGATGAAACACCTATGAAGACCCACTATTTTTCAAATTGTAGTAAATGATCATTTTTGCTTAAATCAGTTTTCACATTAGTTTCAAAGAATGCCCTGGTATGGAGGTGGGAACTAAAAGAGAGTACAGTTTACTTTCATGTTAAAATTAATCCACTTAACAAGATATTTTACTATACATCATAAGAGTGATGAAATAACATCTTTCACTCTTTGAAGAGGAAACTCAATCACATGAGAGGTATACAACCATATGATTGGATGTTTTTGTCAAACTCCCCCAATTTTATTGCAGATTTTAAGAGGCTTCTATTTAGAACTGGCCTAGATAGTATGTTTTTAAAACTATTGGCATGATATTATCCCACTGAAACATTTGTCTTATTAACAAAACATGGAAAGTGAAATTTCCAGGAAGTTATTGAATAGTTCTCAACATCATGGCAATGTCATGGAATTTTTGAAGTTAATCTGGGAATTATTTAGTGTACAGTAGAATTAGCAAAACAGTTACTGTAATATATAGCATATATAGCCATGGATGTGATATAGCTTGTCTATGTCCACATCTAAGAACAATTTGTCATGACCTGAAAAGATAAAATTACTTACTACTCAAGTAGCTAAATCAGACTTGTGTGAGTACATACTCATACTCATGGGTTTGCACAATTGCATGTACTCATACTCATGAAAATGAATTTGTACTCATACTAGTACTCACAGATTTTGAAAGCTTTGCATAGGGGCTAATATGCAAAATTTTGTACTGGTACTTGTGAAAGAGGACATGTATTCGTACTCGTACTCGTACTCACAATACGGACACTGCCCTTGTACTCTTTCTCATAACATTGTATCTTGCACTACAAGTTGGCAAAATTATGAAATTTACAGATAGTAACTACTTGGTTTACCTTGAATGTGCAAGTCCTGAAATATCATGAACGATACTTGGAAGAGAAATCAGAGGAAATTTGCAAGATTTAGCTACTATTTCAAAATAGTTTGGGGCAACTGCTTTTGCCCTTTAAGCTAAATCTTAGAAACCTAATTTCCTTTCCAATTATCTTTCCTTAAATTGAAGATGTAATCAATGTATGTTGAAGGTAAACAAAAGAGTAATTCTGCTTAAATTCAGTACTGTACTACCACATGATTAAAAAAGCTATACAGAAATTAGGATATCAGTGCATACAAATTCCTATTGGGATGACTGTAATGATGTCCCTTCAAAACAGTGAATTTTATGGCCAGATCTGGGAAGAGACCTTTTCTGAGGGGTGGGGGGGAGGGGGGGAGGGACTCTAGATGCCAAGTAGAATCATTTTAATTGAGGCCTTTGAACAACTGTTTATGTATTTGGGTTATCTGGTTGCTACCTAATATGTTTGAAATTATTGCCTGGGTAATACCAACGTAATTCTTGCACCATTTATATGCAATCACTGTCTGACCTTTTGCAGGTATTTCAATATTTTCAAGAATTTGCAGGACATCCTCATACAGAAATAAAAGTGTGCCAGTACTCATTGCCTGTTTGGTGAGTATTCTGTAATCCATATTATATGAGCTACTCCCCCCACTGGGCCATGGCAGCTTTAAGTTTACCCTGTTGGTTGTATAGATTATTTGCCACATTTGAAGAAGGCTCTGTATTTTCAGTCCTTTCCTTAACCGTGCTGTGGGAGAGAAGTGTCCCAAGGACTCACGGTAGAAAATAGAGAACAGGGGATGTGCCCATGCAGTTTCCTACAACTATTTTTGTTTTTTTTCGTTGCTGTAAAGTTTTTGCCGTAAACAAATATTTCTTCCTTCTTTTTTTAAATCACACACAGGCTGCCTTACGTCGCCTCCACCATGCTCTTGGACCATCCTCCTTTCATAAGGACGATATCGACATCCTGGTTCGCCCCAAGATGATTGAATCCATCTTCTCCTGCTCTTCAATGTCTGAGGAGAGTTTTGTGTGAGACTGGGGGTTAAATCCCTTCCCCCTTCCCCTTATTTGTGGCATCTGTACCTCTGCATTGAAATATGTTGTATCTTTCTACCTTTGTTTTCTTTAACCCAACTTATGAACACAATATATCTTTCTCCCTTTCTCAACTTTAAGCCAGTTAAATAAACAAAAACTTGCAGGGTCCACAGCCATTAGCTGCACCCTCTCAACATTAGCATAGGAAGTTGATCTTATCTATGAAGAGCAGGCTGAACTTTTCAGACAGTCATCCTTGGGGAGAGTAGTTTTTACAGTACATTTATAGAAGAAAAATTTGATATATTTATTGAGAAAGTTTTATTTATCTCACAAAGGAAAAATATGGGTTTTTTTCCCTCAGACCTGAGCTGAAGGGAAACATAAATATATCTTAGTACCCCACACTTTGACTGGGGGTATCCCATAATCAACATGTCACCCTTAGTCACAAAAAAGGAATTCTTTCCAGAAGGAAACTGTTACACATTGAGTCTATATCTTTTTTACCTTTCTTTGAAAGGTGTTTGTTTCTTCTTGTTCTATGCCATCAATAAGTGTTTGACAAAGACAGCTATGTTTTTTCACAGTGTCTTTAAGGTGCAAAAAGTCTTTCACTGTTTTTAATTTATTTGTGAAATATCCTTCCAAAAATCATCAGTGTCACATTTTCTTTTTTTTCCCTTTATTTTGATGTCATTTTTCATTGTGATATATGTGTTACCTTCACAGTGAGTTTTATCATTGAGGTTGTTATCCATTATACATCAACAAACATTGCTAGTATTGGTTCACTTAATTTTTAACACATTTGCTGCAATGAAATATTAACGGGAATATGTGGGTGCTGCAGGATGTATTGCCATTATCAGTTACACTCGATCATTTCATTTCTGTAGATCAGTTTTCCCTTCCCCTGGGAGAAATTTTATTATTAACTTGTTTAGTGTACACAGGCTCACTTCATAGTATACCCATGATATGCACTGTTTGTTATGTGATGTACATGTCATAACAGAAAATGTAAAGAAAATAAAGGATTTTATAGATGGATGGATTAATGTTCTAAGTACGACAAGGTTGACTTCAAACACTCATGATAGTAAGCATTTTATCAGCCCTAAACTGTGGTCTGCTAAGCAACCCTATTGTACTACGATGGCATACTTCCAATCTCATCTCCAATCATAACTGCACTTCAAATAAAAAGATATTGTGACTTATTAGTTTAGGGGCAGGTTGGCTGTGGTCTGATAGGATCTCATCATTTTGCTTATTGTGCTTATTGGTTGAAAGTGGCATTAACCATTGGTAGATGGGTAAACTTATGAAGGATGAGGGCAGTATTTTACTTTGCATTGTGTTTACAGAACTGACAACAGGGTCATTTGTCATTGTCATAAACCTAAACTGATACTAGATTAGATTTAGATGATCATGAAGCCTTGAGAGCAAATTGAAAGGACAGAAAGAATTTCCAGATAACATGTTTAATACACTTAACATGGGTAAGAGGCAATGGATAGGTAAACTTACATCACTTCAAAGGCCATTTCCTTTACACCAACAATGAAATTAATTAAAATTTCCTGGGAAGATAAATTTCTTTGCATCCTTCATTCTCCCCACCCCCCTTCCTTCCCTTCCTCTAGCAAAGTCATCCTCTCCATCTTAAGCTGCATGCATATTATTTACATAAAAGGGTTTCCATGTCTACCAAGTGCAAGCCTAACAGTCCTGAACCAGGCCAGGGCAAGCTACGAGGGGGAGCCCCTGGAAAAAATTTATTCCCCACACCCTCTAAGGATATCAAAAATTACCATTGCCTTAATGCATTTTAGTATATCTCCCCTCCCCCACCTGAAAAATTGTTTTCCCCCTGCAAGCCCCCTTCAGTACCTTGTCTGGCTACAGAACTGGGCCAGGGCATTATTCAATGCACATTTGGTTTCAAGTTTAGTAGATTTTGACAGAACCAGGTGCCATTTTCCCATGACCAGAAGCCTACTCAATAATTATTATAAATGCAAATTATACATAGTGTTTTACACGATAACAATACACCGTCTGGACTCCTTAAATACTCAGGTATTACAAATTACAACATGAACATATACAACTGAACATGTAAAATGAGCTCATAAACATCAGTCAAAGTTGTAGGTATTACCTGACAATTTGTAAAAAAATTAGGTGTTGCCTGGTTACATCTTATGAAATACCAGGTGCTAATGCACCCATCGCACGGAACCTTCGACCAGCCCACCTCAAGCAGTCTTCATACCAAATGGATACAATGTCGAATCTTTGACATACAAAATGCCCTGAATTAAATGTGAATATTTGGCAAATAAAAATACTGCAGCAGTGAATCTGCAACAAACAATTCAGTGCAGTTAAAGAGTGAATCAACATCAAATCAGCATTGAAAAATAATCAGCAGACAATCACAACATGTGCAGTACTGTGAGGGTGGGCCCGGGTGGGGATAGAAGGTTCCATTTGATAGGTGCATAAGTCTCAGGGTCCCTGGAGTGAAAATCACCAGACACTTGAATACTTAATGCAAGGCTTCGTTAAAAAGTTTTCTAATGTTAGTTTGGTCTATGGTATGGGAAAGACTGGCTAGTTTAATTGTTGATATAGAGAAGAGTATTACAGTGCCTACAGATACAGTACATTTGGCCTTTTGCCATAGTTGTACAGGGCTATGTTTATGAAAGTTTCGATACATAAAACGAGGTAATATATGTTATTTGGACGTAAGCAGATATTGCTAACAAGATACTTTATAATGCATAAGATCACCAATATTTCAATACATTATATTTTGGGTCAAACTTGAAAACATTGTTTGATTTATTTGCCTATATGTCTTTTCTATTTAAAGGAGCTTATATAAGTTTAAGAATTTCATGACTTTTGTCACATCTTATTTTAAATGGTCAAACAAAGAGATTCTGCAAATTTAGCACACAACTAAAACAGCAATGATAGGGTAATTAATGATTAAAATCATTAGTAATAAATTTACGATCAGACACTTTTTACCATTAGATATAAATTATATGCAACCCCCCTCAAAGACAACCAATGTGTGAAGCTTATACCAACTTGGTTTGACAGGCTTATAATTCCTCATACAAACAGTTTTTTGATCAAGGTTTCAGCTTAAGATAGATTATGTTGTATATTCAAGAGAGGCTGTCTATTAAGGGCTTGATATGAGCACTGTGAACTACATGTACAAGCTTAAGCCCATAAAAACTACAATTTTTCACGTTTTCAGTAACTATAAGAAGTTATACGTACATGACTAATAAGGCTAATTAGAAGCATTGATAATATGATAATGATTTCCCTCAAACTTGTCACAAAATTATCAATATCAGCTCAAGTAATGGTTACTCTTGGTGAGCCCTTGTGCATCTCTTGTTATCAGGCCATAAAGAGAGAATTTGGTCCTAGGAGGTAGCTTCAAACCGAATGGTGCATGAGGCAATGCTGGGTTGGAAAGCACTCCCTGTAGATGCATGGGAGAAGGGGTCAGCCTTAGAGCCTTTTCCAGAATGAGGATTGCTGGTCACATGGGGGGGGGAGGGGAGCACAGGGTGTTATATCAGAACATTTACAACCAGAAACAAGTGATTTGGATTTGGGGGTATTAAAGGAGAAATGGCCTCATCCCACACAGTTCCATTTCTCCCAAGTGAGCATACAAGGCCCTAACAGTGGTGGATCCAGGGGGTGCAACTGGTGCCCCACAACCCCCCGTTGGCCATCATGGGCAAAAAAAAGTTGAGGCAAAAAAAGAAAATGCAGCAAAAAAAAAATGTTTCAAAATGTGTCAAATATAGCACCGTTTTGCATTAACCGATACTTCTCTGAACCTATACCAGAGCAATTAAATGCCAGCCATATGACATTGCTCACCTTCCAAGATTAGAAAACTATCTCAGTATGTCATGCAAAGGAAAAAAGTACTCGTCCAATATATCCAAACATTGAAGATATTGCACAGCATCACTTAATGGAAAAGGTTTCCCCAAACCACAAAGGAATGGTCCAACAAGCAGTTATTTAGATGATGTTTTATGGCTCAGTTTCTAACCAATTGGTTTAGGTCGGGCCGGCCATGGCCTTTTTTTCAGTTGTGGCCCTACTCCATTGCTTATGCTGAGCACCAAGCACAATGGCAGTAGGTTCCATTTCCATTTTTAAAGTCTTTGGTATGACCCGGCCAGGATTCGACCCCCAGACCTTCCGGCTGCAAGTTGGATGCTCTAACCACTTGACCATGCAGTTGGTGGTCCAACAGGCAATGGTTGATAGAGACCAATACATCAATACAAACATCAAGCCTGGTCAAAAACAGCAATGAGGCTTTAGGTCTAGTTCCCTCTATACTAATAGCTTTGCTAGAAAGTATTTAGGATAATTAGGAAAGAAAGCAAGTGTATGTGGCTATATGGAGGAAGTTGTAACCTAATTATTTCGTGACGGACTACGCATGTCCGATAAAAGCTGTCTGTCGATGTGACGTCACGAAATAATTAGCATATATTTCTTTTTCATAGTCATGTGATACAAATCACATATTTACACAGAGTGGCAAATTTTTGGTTCCCTCCGACCAGAGATGGAGAAGATTCTAACTAAAACTCAAAAATATCGGACCGTAATCCGATCCGAAATCGCTGTAGTGTGACCCGCGCTTTACGCCTGTGAATACACGCGTAAATGAGAGGTATGCATGGGGCTCATTTATTCCTGCACCAGGAGAGTGTGGTGTCCGGCCAACAGACTGTAAGTTCCCAGCCCCTGTAATGAGCTATTTCTTTCTTACAAATATGCTGGAAATCCTGAAATAAGAGTTTTCCAACATCCGTAACCCTACACAGAGAAGTCAAAACAAAGAATAAGTGACAAGACAATGGATTAAAGTTGCTGATTACAATATAAATTTTATTTCCAATTTCCAGAAGATAAATGTCAGATATATCCTGCAAGATACATCCTACTTGCTTTTTATGCTTTTAAAGTGCTAGGGTGTCATGATAAGCAACTGTATATCAAATGCATGCAAATTAAAAGCCAAATGTGACACAACTGAAATCACCCATGTCCCTTTTATATTAATACATTTTCCAGCATTTCTTCTCTTTCCTACTCATTTTTTTAAACTAATGCGCTCACATATCAAAAGAATAACCATACCTCCAATAATACTTCTTAATTACCTTGATAGAAATTTCATTTCTTTACAAATTTTAAGATCAAATCATTTAACACATGCCTTAGGCATTGTAATAACTAAAGTATGCAATTCAATTTAGAAAAACACATTTCATGCTTTTTTCAACAGAATCAGAAATTTTCTCAACTTTGTTTATAATGCCCCCTTCCCCACCCCCCGGCCCCCCATCAGTACATAAAGAAACTTTGCTCAAATTTCTACCCTCGTCCTGCAGTTCTATCTCCTGTGAAAGGAGAATTCTTTCTTTCTTTCTAAAAGTTAATTCCCACTTCGTTTATTTATTTTAGAAGGAACACATCAGTATCTTGTAAGATTTGTTGATAGCTGTAAGTAATATTCCATAGCATTTTGAAATAGCACCCTCATCCAGCTTATTCACCTCCAATTTTGATAAAAGTTTAAAGCAATGTAGCACTGTTTGCTCCAACTTCTTTTTTGAAGCTACAACATATTTATACCTTGAATAACCTCAACTTCCCACATAACATTTCTTTTTTTGACTATTTGCAAAAAGTTGTCACAAATGGTATTAATCTAGCTGCAGAAATATTGAACTTCAATGCAAAAAGAAAGGAAAGGCAAAAAATGAGCAAAACCTTACAGAAAATAGACAATTTGGAATGATGCAAAATTTCTGGAAGTCGTTAAAGCATACAACTAAACACGGAAGGCCTTGGATCTTCCCCAAGTTATACAACCTTTCTGTCTGGTTCGATTGCACGACTGCCATACATCCAAAGTTACCACTTAGAAGTAGAATTAAAAAACGGTATTTTTATGCTCAAATCATTTCTACAACCCCATATTTGCCCTTTCAAATGGCGCATTTACACAAACAATGCTTTCACTATGTGATATGCATTGAATAAAGAGGATACTTATGTATTTAATAACATCCAACACACCAACCGTGTACCATTTCAGAAACTAATTATATCTAAAAATTAATTCTTGTGATAATGGCATGGCATTTGTTACTTTTTCTTACTTTCTGTAACTTTTAGAAATAACAATGAAATTATGGAGTATTTTCAATTTTAAGAATTACAAATTATACAAGATGCAAACACTTCAAAATCTGTCACTTTCATCAATGAATAGTAGCGTAATTTAAGTGAAAACTTGAAAAATTTGCTATCTCTCTTATAAAACACCCTTCAGACTTCACTGAAACTTTTCATGTTTTTAAAAACCATTTCACAAACCTTAGAACTACCAGACCTTTTTTCTTTTTTCTTCTACTAAACAACTCCTTTTCAATAAAAGACTATTAAAAGTGCAAAAAAAGAAGAAAAATTGTAGTTAACATGATAAACGTACAATCACATTCTTTTAATCCCTTTACCATGGATATAGTTGAAAGAGATGAAATTCAAAAGTAATGGCTCAAGCTGCTCACAACCAAGACAGCTTTACCAGTAATGCAAGAAAGGAAGGTAGCAAGTCATTGCTGCCTGTCTTGATAGAATTATTTCGTTACCAACTTAAAGCATAGAACAATCTGGCACTTTCTGGCCGAAGCTAGGCATGGAATAATTTGGCACTTTCTGGCCGAAGCATGGAATAATTTGGCAGTTGGTGGCTAGATTTGACTTTAAGGAACCAGGTTAGGATCAGCACACATCGCAAAGCGATTCAGGATCGTCACCTCTGCCAATATGGAATTACCTTCAATGCACTTCAATTAAATTCACATCAGGTGAGTTTTACAATTATGGATGAGTTACAAACTGGCAATATGTCTTGGATGGCTCTGTGAGATAAGAAAAGAGTGAGAGACAAAGATAAGTTTCAGAATAAAATCTGAAATCCAACACACTGACATATTTTGCAATAATTTGTTATTATAAGTCTGTGTGAAGAGTGATTTTTTATTATTGTTTTTTTTTTTCCAGAGAGGAAGTTACCTGATTTGATTATGATCTCACAAAAAATGCCCTCTGTTTCCAAAAATCTCCACATAGAAAGGAATTTTTAATCTTACCAGTCCCTTTTCATAAAGAGTGGTTGATCTGGAGATTTGAATACATTTGGGGGCAAAAGCAGGATAAATCAAACTTAGGATAGAGCCTAACTCTTTCTGAGACAACGCCTAGGTACAGGAAGAAACCTCTACAATTATGGATTTTTTTCCCCATTTGAAAGTTTACCTCCCATGAAGGGAAAATGCAGTCACCCCAATTTAGTTTAGTGTAGAAGACTACCCTATTAAATGAATGGCTCCTGAGAATCATGAGACAAATATTTTTCTCACTAAATAAAGAAATTTACAAGGAGTAATCCTTGAATATGCAATATTCAGGTCCTGAAATAACATGAAATACTTGGAAGAGAAATAAGAAGAAATTTGTGAGATTTTACAGTTGTTTCAAAATAAATTTGGAGTGACTGCTTATGCCGGTTCAGCAAACTGCATAAAAACACACACATGGAATGAACAGAATCAACAAACACTTGCAGATATTAGTGCCTTCCACCAATGTTCTACACTACATGTCACTACATACATTCCATTGCATTCCCTACACATACTTTTACAACTTCCCTCACTTGTCAACAAAATTACAGCTTGAACATTTATTACATAAGCCAACTATACTAGTAGTTACCAGATGTGAAAGGGAAACATCTTCCATGCCCATGTTTACTCTCTTAGTGAAAAGTACATACATAATATGTGCAAGCTGTTTATATGTTCAGATTATACCAAGCATGACTGAAAAGAATGAACTAGAGAATTGAAGAAATTTACACTTTCACACAGAGGGCAGCATTTAGGATCTCTACAGGAAACTTTGGAAGTTTCACAGTTGTAAGCAGTGTTTTAGCCAGCCCCTATTTGTGCAACAATGTCGCACAAAAAAATCTGACAAGCAAGTTCTACGTGGGTGTAAATTTTGACAGAATGAGCCTCAACAGCATAATTTTGCCAGTTCCTTGCTGCCAGCATATCATATTTGTCTGCTTTAATTGCAACAAGACTTCCTAATTCAAAAGCCTTCATTTTAACCTTTGAGCCCCACTAATCTACTTTCATCTTGAAGTTCAGAAAGTACTGATCCCGTGCATAACGCACTGTGCCATAATTACAAACTTATAGAAAAGATACATCAATCATTGGTCTATGTCTGTCATAAGCAAGGAAGGTGACACAAACTGGAAAGGTGCTAACATGGTAGGCTGTGGGATAAATTGACAAATGACCTTTAAAGTATGAAGCTCATGTTAAATAAGTGTGATGAGCTTGAGGTGGATTTTTGATAAACCAAAATATATTTTTTATGTAGTAAAATATCTGTCACCAAGATTTTTTGGTTCCTCATTAGGGCACAAATATTGCACCATTTGCGATCTAGGCACCTTCCAAATTCCAAAAATTTTCCAAAGGTGAGGGGAATTCCATCCCCTTAAACCACTCACCAGGCCACAGATCAGTAAATTTCGCATTGAGAAACCATCCTAGCTTAAACACTGGTAGTAAGGTAATTGTGTTTTCTTCCTGAATGCTGACATATTTCAGCATTTTGCTATTAAAAGAAAAGTGCAGTTTATGGGAAAGGTTGATGGTATCTAATACAAGTGTGATAGGTTGTGTATGCTGATCTGGTCATGTTGGTGGAAAAATGTGCTTAGAAACTTACTATTTTCAGAAACTTAATGTGGTGGGGGAAGGGGGGAGGGGATTCTGAGAAACTTCAAATGGACTGGTTACAAAAGGTAGATAGAGAATTTTGGGGAAGGGGGTTGAGTGGGAGAAATGCTTGGTCTTCACTCTTCAGGGGGGTTTAAACCAAAATTTCCATGGAAAATACTGCAAAACATGCCATCCCCCTATTGAAAGGGCAGCTCTAAAACTCCTCAATCACCCCTGGAATTGCTGCTGGAAGCTTTCCTTCCTGCTGATCAGCTCTAACCCCACCCTGGCTGTTGTCCATTACATGGAATAATAGTGTCACTCATTAATTACAATAATTTGTGTCACCTACAATCCATTGAAAAATATCAGACTTTGGTAAGGTAGGTTCAATAAAATGAATTTGAAATTTTACGTGCATGATACCACCACTCAGTGCATGGCATCATCACATAAGTGGCAAAGACTGCTGGTGCAGTAGGTCATCAGTAGCTAAATTTGACAGGGTAGGACAGGATTCAACCATTGCATTCCTGAATGTGGCAGCAGGCATGCAGTTACCCAGGTCAGCTTGGGTTTTCCCAGGTCAGTAGTGAACAGGTCTTGAACCTGCACTAAGATCTTCAAAACATCCTGCCTGTCTAGATGTTATCTACTATACCTATCTCTTTTGTACATAATGTTCAGATTTCTGGCCTAATGATAGGTAGCTATGTGCTAATTGGCAAAGTATGGTACATGCATGTGACAATGATTATGAGTGATATCTACCCTGTCTGCAAAAGGTTGAAAGATGGGTTGCATGAAAAAAGGACCTTAACACAGCTCACAGGGATGGCCAGCAGAATCACTTTATAGCCAAACCTCCCCCAAAGTTAGATAATCAAGCGAAAGGGGATGGAGGGTGGGGTGTAGTCTCCCATCTGACTGGTCTCTAACCTAGGTTGTAATTAGAATTTTGGCATAGCTTCAGCTGATCTTTACACTTGTGTACAATTCAAAGAAGAATGTCCATATATATATATACAGTATTTTTAACACAAAATATCAAAAATGACAAAATGAGAAGTACAAAATCACAAAACTTTCAGGCAAATGGCACAGCACCTCCCACAATATATCGCAGCCCTGAATTCATATATGTTAGGAATAATAAAAACAGTGTCATCTGGTCACATTGCACCCGGCAGGAGATTCACATACTCTGGTATGATAAGCCTAGACAACTGATACAAAAATTGTATAACCGTATATATGATCAATATCAGCTGCCTCTATATACACAGTTGAGCCCCGTGACGGTAATTTGTTTACAGTACTTTTATGATACTTTATGGTAAATAACTGATCAATATCTAATCTGCAAAAAAAAAAAAAATTAAATGAATATATAAAATAAAGAAACTAACGATCAAACAGATTGATGGCTTATCATCAGGAGCCATCGCACGGAACACATTTAAGTAAATCTTCAAACGTTCGAGGTTCACAACTTTGTTCCTCTTTTGCTTTTTTCTTTTTCAAGTGCTTCATTAAACATTGCCACTTCCACACTGTTTGCAAAACGTGTAAAATGGTATTATTCAAATAAAGGTCAATTAAGGGGCAAAGCATGCGGTGGTGCTCAAAGTTGAATGGGTCTTGGAAGTCAATAAATTTCATCAAGCTCTGATGTATTTGCATTTGAGGGGCTAAGCAGGGTGCTTGATATATACCACTCTGCTTCATTAGTTTAAAGCAACAAAATTTTGCTGTGTTTTTCCCCATTCTTTTCCTAGTTTATTTTTTTTGGGGGGGGGAGTTGGGAGGGGAACTGGGATAGTCAGGTTAAACAAGGTGCAAGCTATCATTACAGGGATAAGCAGGGAAGGACATTGATTTTTAAATATTACCCATGCATTGTCGTCCAGAATTCAATATATGGGAGACAGTGGCAGAGCTGGGGGATTCAGTCAGAGGGGGCTAGAATGGCCTGTAGGGGTGATTTGAAGTAGGTATATAGATACTTGTACCCTATGCCTAAATATGGTATTAAAGAGCTCAAGAGGGCTCCGACAGGCAGAGTCTGTCAGGGGGGCAAACAACCCCCCTTGATTATATGGACGCTGGAGCCACTAATGGGAGAGGATTAGTTTAAATGGGTGTTTTGTAGCTTGGTCAATACTGTAGCAATTATTAATTTGCATATACTTCAAAATTCATAAATTACTGAAAATTGAAAAGCCACTGCTACTATCAAGTAATATTTACAGTACTATGTAATTCAATTCACCCATACCCTTCTTCAAAAAGAAAACATTCCAGCACACTTCCCTCCTACTGTGCAAAATGTTTACAGCCACCACTGATTTTAATACTTAAAGGGGCTCACTGAGTTGATACCGATTATTTTTGTGACAAGTTTGAAGGAAATCATTGCATGACAATGTTTCTAACTAGCCTCATTACTCATGTATCACTTCTTATAGTAACCAAAAATGTGAGAAATTGTAGTTTTTGTGGACAGCGATTGCATATGATTACTATGTAATTTGGTAAAAAGTGTCTGGTTACAAATTTGCAATAAATGACTTTAATCACTGATTACCGTGTCATTGCCATTTCAGTTGTGTGTCAGATGTGCAGAATCTCTTAGTTTGATCATTTACCATCAAGTTGTGAGTAAATCTCAACAGGTGTGAAAAACAAAAATCATGAATTTGTGAACCAACTCAATGAGCCCCTTTAAGAGCATGCATGGAATTAATGACCAAGAGGTAGAGTTTGGGGAGGGGGAGGGGAAGAGATAGGGGGGAACACACTCAGCTCAGTATTTCTTACTACTGTGTTTATCACTCCAAACTGGGACTCTTATATCAAGGAAAGGGAGCATTTATTCTACTTCTTTTTAGGAAAAAGTCTCATATCTCACTTAGCTATGTAAGGTTCAGTACTAGTACTACCCATGCAAAAGGTACAATTGCAGACCTGTATTTTCTCACACTAAATCAGCAGCAATAGCATGAAGCTTGGGCAGGTTACCCAATTAAACTTTCCATCCACAAGTCCTTGCCAGGAGTCAGCTAATTATATACAACTCCAGATTTCCTTAGAATCATTACACAAGTGACTCTTTTTTGGGTTTAACACAATCACAAATTCTCTCTTCAGTTGGTCACTATTCTTCGACATGGGCAATTTGTCACCTCAGTAGATGAGATGCATTCAGTGTGAGCCGACTAGTGTACTAATATCCATTGGTAGGATAATATTAGCAGCTTATAGCTACTGAGGTATATGTTCCTCCATCTGCTTATTTCATCTTGTATTGAACCATGCATCCACCCAGAGACACAAATAATAGTGCCACGGGGGCCCAACTCCAAAATTATTTGAGTCACTCAAGGTGAAAGAGCATAAGAGACTTTACCTACAACAAACTGGTATAAATGTAAATAACTTGTTATTAAACATTCTTCCTATAGGAGTAACCCACATGACTTTTTATAATGACAACTTATGTGATCCTAACACAGGACCAGACCATTCAGATCTTGCTATGAGAGCCACTCTCCTCAGCCAGACTGAAAAACTTGTGCATCATGTTTATGTGGGCATGCTTCAAAAATGCAATTGCTCTATAAGACTTGAAGCCAACAGTAGTCAGACATGGCCAAAACTGTTAAGTACAGGAGAAAATAACAAATATACTGTACCATCGTATTTACCATACATATTTATTCTCCATAATATACTTATTCTTAAAATTTACTACTTTAAGATTTTGAGCTTTTCTCTGTCTCCTTGTGCTTTAGGGGGTCATGCAAGGAGGTACACCTAGAGAACAGTCATGTAGAGAACAAAGGGAGGCAGGGAGTTAACACCCTGCCCGCTTGCCTTCCACTTAGCTGGCTACCTTAATTTTATCTGCAAATGTAAATAGTCCTAGATATTATTTATAAATCTTCCAACAAACTATATGTTTGATGAGGCCACAAATTCTATAGTGCTACCAAACAACTTTTCCTCATCTTAAACCAAACAATACAGGGACCAGTAACAAATGCTGATATTTAGGTTCTTTTCTATTCTTCCAATACACCTTTTGCCCCCCTCTCACCATTTTGAGTCCCACTTTGCAGTCAGGAGTTTTAAGTTTCCAATCACCTTTTCATCCAAGTATCAAAAAAAAAAAAAATAAATAAAATTAAAGAATGAAGAAGATAACACACTACAGGCAGACAACGCACTGGTGTTCAAATTTTCTTCCACTTTGGAAGGTCATTTCAGCACATGCTAATCAGAGCGTGCTTTCACGTCTCAGCACATGCTAATCAGAGCGTGCTTGTACATCTGAATACAGTCACTGGATGAATACAGTGTACCCCAAATAATTCTTGTATAAACATTTGATAAGTGCAAAATGTACACATGCAGGTTAGTGCGGTTCCTCCAAGCATTTATAAACAAAGAATGCACGGGCAATAATAACCAAACATGCATTACTGCATTCCTATGGATCTCATTCAAATGGGAAGCATATTCTGAAGTTTTAACGTTAAACGAAGTGACTATGTCTTAGCTTGTGATGATAGGCTATCTCTTTTGAAAAGAGATTAAAAATGTGATATTAATGATGATCAAAGATCAAAGAATGGACAGATTGCCATCTTCATGAAATAAGATGATTTTAAT
Source organism: Holothuria glaberrima (assembly GCA_009936505.3). Classification (NCBI taxonomy): domain Eukaryota; kingdom Metazoa; phylum Echinodermata; class Holothuroidea; order Aspidochirotida; family Holothuriidae; genus Holothuria; species Holothuria glaberrima. The sequence continues at coordinate 28,381 of WURT03003320.1, forward strand.
TGGTTACACTGTTGATTTTTTTTTGTGAGATTAGTGAGAAAATGCTGTTTTTAGAGATATTCTATTACAAGACATAGGTCCGGCTCGACTTGAACCAATTGGTTGAAAATAAATTTTGTAGGAGCAAGATGTTCAAGTGGAAGTTCCAGTGAAACTGCATATGCATGGAAAACAACACAATACTCCCAATAGTTCTGCAGGGAAGAGTTAACCATGAAGTACAGATGAGAAGGTAGTCAATGACAGATCATACCAAGCAAGGCATTAAGGCTGTTGTAATGAACGAACAATTGGAAGAAAAGTCCAAAGACGAAACTTTGAAGAAGCGACTGCTGAAGTAGGTCCTTTTGTCCAGGTGCATAATCAGTCAACTTTGGAAGGGTTTAAGCATTGATGAAATTTGCTCAAAAAACAAGATCATAGACTAAAGCAGTGGTTCTCAAACTTTTTTAGACTACTGCCCCTTAAACCATCTTGAACTGTCCCAGTGCCCCTTCCCCTACCCCTTCCCCTCATCCTACCATTCACAGGCAGACGCTAACTTTTTCTCAGTTAAATTTATAATCCAAACGAGAAAGAAATTGGATCTACGGGATGAGTTTTTAAATGTCTAATGCCATTTTTGAATACTTTTTGGTCACAAAATTTATTTTGGGGAGGGGGAGGGAGAGGTCTGGCAGGGTGGGGTTAGAGGAGAAAGAAGTGGAGGGGAAGAACTAGCAGAGGGGAATAGACCCCCTGGATGCTTTATTGTACCCTAAATCACTGCAGTGATGTGTCGTAATCACCAGGGCCCCCCAAATCAGTTCCAACGCCCCCCCATCCCCCTGTACTCTTTAACACTTTTGGTCACAAAATTATTTTGGAGAGGGAGAGGGACAGGTCTGGCAGCATGGGGGTAGAGGGAGAAAGAAGTGGAGGGGAAGAACTAGCGGAGGGGAATAGACCCCCTGGATGTTTTATTGTACCCTAAATCACCGCAGTGATGTGTCGTAATCGTCAGGAACCCCCAAATTAGTTTCAACGCCCCCTATCCCCCTCTTTAACACCCGCCTGAGACTTCCCAATGCCCCACAGGAGGCAGTAGGGACCACTTTGAGAACCAATGGACTAAAGAATAGAAAGAAAGAAACATTAAAGCTACAAAAGGGACATTTGCTTTTGAATATTAATTTCATAGGTGTTGACAAATTTTGAAATTAAATTAATGTTAATGTTGACCTGAAGGAGTTGGGAGTGTGAACCATAAAGTGTAGGTGTATACACCACATTGTTTTTTTTTTTAGAGGGGGGGGGGCTACCAATGCATCCATGTCATCAACATGAGAGCTGAAGCAAACTGAAAAAAAAGATCACAAGTTGTAAAATGGTAAATGTGTACACATGGGTGCTGTCACAAGTTTACAATGGGTTTGGTACAGTGTGTCCTGTAAACCCTATGAGCTAAGAAAAACCATTGGAAACAATAGAGAGATTTGAGCATCAAAAAGAACGGACAAACGTCAACAACAAGCATGGAAGTGAACTGAAAACATTCGAAAAGCTGGAGAACAATGGAACGACCTTCATTTGTCCAAAAAAATAGAACCAAAATTAATTTTGTCAAACGAGACTTGTTCCTACCAATCCTGTGTGAGACTTGGAATATGATGACATGAAGGTGCATCCAGAGGAAAACTGAGATTATTCCCTCTCCCATATTTATCTCCACACCCCCCTCCTCCCCCTTCAGATGATAAAATATAGTATAATTATTTAAACTCATTATGGTCTACACCTCTCACAAACAGTAACTCTTCCCTACTGTCCTGCTATAATCTCCCCCCTCCCTTCCGATAAAAGTGAGGCTACACTACTCTCAGATAATGCTATGAAGATTAATGTATGTTTAATACAGGCCAGATGTCTACCGGAAACAACATTGAAAATGTACCGGGATGAAATAACAACATGGAAATAGCAAAGGAAATAAAGTTTGTA
>WURT03003320.1:31946-59278 GCA_009936505.3 Holothuria glaberrima
CAACTCACAGTCTTGGTTGTTTTGAGCATTTTAAGCCTGTGGACATGAAATGTAGAGATCAAGAATGCTAACGTTATCACTTCTAAAATGTACTTACATCGCAGAGCCTGTTAAAAGAAAACATCTGATGATACGTGCACAAGACATAACCAATAAATAAAGCAAATGAAATTTTTGTTTCTCACATTTATATCATGTTTATGAGGAATGATTCATCATAGACATGGGGTCAGATGAAATTTGCACTAATCCCGGTTGTGTCAGTTAAACTCAGCAGATAAGTCTCCACATGTTGTTTCCACTTTGAAGGGAATCCCCCAAAATGTCTGAAAATTTTGTGACTTGTTCAACGATTCTTGAGGTAAATAGCAAGGCGAGGTTAGGAAATCCTCCTTCAAAATTTTGCAATATGTCACTTTCTGGACATGGCTAATGGATCCCATAAAATTTAAGGGCACAACACAATTGCAAACATGCATTTCTAAAGACCAGAAACCAGGCGTTGAAATTTCTGAAGGGTTATTATTACTTTACTTACCCATTGGGTATTTGATAAACTTATTCAACTAGCCTGACAGAATTTGCACTAACTTCAAAAGACATAGGCTGAATTATAACCATAAGACTGCACAGTTTTGGTAGTAGCATATGGGGGTCTTCAATGTAACTGACATTAGACCTAGTGTGGTTTGCACTAGTGTTGTACCCATACTGCAAGAAGCCGATATTTACCAATACAGGTATCAGTTCTCAATATCAGCTGATACTGATCCAATACCGATATTTGGGGAATAAGTATTCGGCAACTAAACCTAAGGCTACCGAACACCACAACGAAGCGTCTTTTCATCTTGGTGAGGTAAAAGATTGGAACTACCATTCAAAAACACTCAAATCGTGTTCAATATTCATGATATATGGGACAATAAATATTAGTTAAGCAATCTCGGCATTTAAGGCAAATGTTTCCGATACTGGTAAAGCATGAAAATGGGGAATATCAGCTAATACCGATGGTGAATAAACATAACCATTCCAACCCTGGATTAAGTATTTGTTGAGCCCTGGTGGATACAGTATTCAATTGACTGTCATCTAGCTGTTTAGGGAGATGTCTTTATACAGGTTCTTGGTGACAGATCAGCTGGGGTGCCATGAAACATTTGGTAATTTGTAAAACTGCCAAATTGACATCAAAGTAGGGCGTTTACAAATGCAAATAAAATATATAGCAGTGAATTTTAGGGAAACAAACCTTATAAACTGGGAGCTCTTGCAAAGCAAAATCAAGCAAGTATTATATAACAACCATGTGTAATTGACAGCTCACCAGGGTTTTAAAATGCCAAAATTTAACTTATATGACATTTAAAAACCAAAAGTGGCACCCTGCTTGTATATAAGCTTTGCAATGAACATTCTAATAATATAAAACAATGGCAATGTTCTTTTTCTCATTCTTGTCTCTACGTTCTTTCTACCTGATATTTTATTTTTCTTTCTTTTTCATTTTTTTTTTTTTTTTTTTTTTTTTGATGAATCAATGATAATGACACAGGTTGAAAGATGATCACCCAAATTTTTTTTTTTTTTTTGTTTCGGAAAGCAAAAATTAAGCTGGTATTTGTGATCTTAGGTATGAATTTGCTTTTGTCTTTTTCACTTCTTTGAAAGTAATATTCCCAATCTGACCAAAACCTTTGATTAGCCACCCTAGGTACTACTTCTGGTATCCTGTGAGATGAATGCAACACACCTTCCTCTGTAACGGGTCATCATTTTTACATAATTAGGGTACCCCATCCCCCCCCCCCCACCACACTTCTAATGAGTTCTTTGACAAATGTGAAAGATTTCTCAGCAATGTATCATCATTCATTAATGTACTTCGAACAAGTTCACATGGAGCTTTGAATTCCTCTTCTCCCCCTTCCTCTTCTCCCCCTTCCCCTTCCAAAATCTGCCCCCCCCCTCTTACACACACTCTCCTCTTATACCCTCCTTCTCTTTCCTTGTCCATTTTACACTCTTGTGAAAATAAGACAATGAAACAAATGGCTGATTCCTAACATATATGTCACTGCTTATTTTACTAAGTTAATACTAATCTCTACCTTAAACTTACAGGAAACACAAAAATGTTAAAACAACATGGTACCTAGCAGAACTGCACACATGACTGTTATTGTTTAAAAAAGTTAGCAACATCATCAACCATTCAGATAAAAAGATATTGTTTAATTTCTCTGTAAACTATAACACCCACTGTTTGCAATATGCACCTATTAAAAAAAAACAACAGGATGAATGCACCTATTAAAAAAAAAAAAAACAGGATGAAAAATACACAAACGGCAGATCTGCAAACAATGACGAGCTATTATCATGTCCCTATCAGTTCGTATCAGGTACATATGACATTACTAAGATGAAAATAATACGAAATGAATGAAGACATATCATTTCATGCCACATTTATAAAAAAAATTGCTGTTAATTTTTCATTTCCAAAGCAAATCCGAATAATTAGACACCAACTTAGAAAAAAATAAGTTCCACCAATTTATTGGAAGGGTTATCTGAGACCTAGAGCAATATTAAAACATTTTTAGGGAGCTGAGGGCTTAAAATGGGAGGATACAATTCTTGGAACTCTTTGAGAAAACTCATGACTGCTTGTGAGACTCAAAACTTTGCCCATAAAATATCATATCTCCACTCAGACTGTTAAGAATCAGAACAGGGATTGTGCACTTCTGAGTGAGATATACAACAGTCTATCCATGCATGTAGCCAAGAGGTTGACCCCCCCCCACCCCATGGCCCAAGCTTGAAAAAATAATGGTAAAAAACAAATGATCACTTTATAAACTTTGTTACGTTTCAGGCAACAACATTGCACCATTTCGCATCTGGAGGCCTAAAAAGACATTTTTTTCTCCCCTCCTGTGTCACACTCCAACATAACCTTCTCCATGACACAACCCTGGGAAGAGCAAAGTGATATGAAGAATGCTTACACAGGCCTACAGCTTGAAAAATTGTTGCAAATTCTTATCTACCCTCCACTGCAAATGACCTTTGACCTAAAAATGGTATAAACAGAGCACACCTAACACATGTTATATTAAAGAATGCCATTCAAAACACAGTAGGAGACAGGAAACGGTAATGTACAGTAAAGTGTTTATACTGTAGTTAGAATGTTGCAAACTTCGCTTCCTTATGAATGCAGTTTCTTGTTGACCTTCACAGGAAATGGGCCACAAATTCAACCTTGTATACAAATGAACTGACAAAAGCCTGACAATGATAGTATAACTAAGCACTCTGTAGAGGCAAATACATTTGAAAATCAATACAAAGAAAAAAAATTAAGATTTTATTCTGATTTATAGTAAGATGGCACACAACTGTGTAGGAAAAATTTGATCCCAAGGAATATCCTTCTGGTCCATGTTTCTTTCAGCTATTACTCACACTTTCCGTGCCTTTCTCGTAATTATAAGCCAAAAAATATAATTCTATGACAGCTGATGAGTTTCAACATTCTAGAAGGATGATTTTGTACAAGAATTAGTAAACATGTGCTTGTACACTGTACGTTCTGGTCCAAGTTTGAAGGAAAATTCTCCTTATCCCAAATTCCCTGCATAATTGTTTGGTTACAACTACACAGTGATTTTCGGTCATTTTATATGAATGTGCTATATTTTGCATAACTTGTATGCATTTCAACATTATCTGCTTTGACTTTATTTTTTATTGTTACTGCTTGCAAGAAATGAAACTCAATCCTGTTTTATGGCATAAAGAGTCTTTTATCAATATCTTACATCTTGCACTTTTAAAGAAAACCTCTACACCTGGCTAAAGCTGTACTCACTTGGTGCAACCCAGTCCAAAAATTTCATACTCTATGGATTGGGAGGATAAAGTATTGAACTGTATGACAGTTAGAGCTGGAGAAGTCACATGATCAATACACTAGCCTCCTGACACATTTTAATGTAAAGAAGACAGTCCCTTTCCACCCACTTGACCAACAGCCATTTACTTGAAGAAGAGACAATCCTAGCACGTCTACTAAAATTTTAAAATTTTTTACTTCCTTCCTTTGAAGCATTCCTGTTCTTAGTCATATATGTACTAAAGTATCCTGTTTAATTCTGGGGTACCATTTCCTTCACACTGGCCCTTTCCGCAACCCTCCCCCTCATCTTCCATCCTTCCCTCACCCCCCCCCCCCCCCTGCATTTCTCTATCATATTGTTCAGTGTGAATTGACAAGCTTCTTTGATATTATATCAAATTCTTCAAAAGAATAGATTGAAGAATCCCATTCTTTTTTTTTTTTTTTTTGTGAAAATGGTGAAATGCTTTACAGAAGTAACCTCTTTCTTTGTTCATAGAATTCTTTATGCACCTTAAAGGTAAAAAGGCAGTCACCCCAAATTGAATTAGTATAACCGGGTATCGTAACTCATGAATGGCTCATTGACATTACGTGACAACTGAATTTTTAAATTTATGCAAAATAACCCCTTTGTTAACCTTGAGGATGCCACCCTATGTTCTGAAACATTATGAAAGATACTTGAAATAGAAGTAAGAGCGAATTTGCAGCATTTCGTTCATGTGTCAGTTTGGTCTGCTTAATCCCTTTAAATCTCCGTTCCACTAGCACCTGTGCTAACTCCTGTCATAGTACAATGTCACAACACTACTACTCCTTATTCAATCCACATGTATTGCCCATACTACAACGGATTACCACTTAATGGATTTTATCCAGAATAACCCCTCCCACCACCGAACTTTTCATTTCAAACATTCACTCTTGCAATTCAGACACTCACTCTTGCTCTAATCGATAAACAAACACACCTAGTTTATGTTTTGATTAGTTTGTGATGGTACAGCTGATTCATCTGTAAATCAAACCTTTCCTCACAACTGTGACAAATGATATAACACATCTGCACCTTTAAACAGTATAAACACTCTAATCCCAGATTTCGAGTTATACGTGGCCAGCTAACAAATTGCACACTTGTTTTTGTTATGAGTATTTCCCAACTTTCCCTAGAATCATCTGTAGCCCCACAAAATGGGCTGCAGTCCCCAGTTCCTTCACCACTGCTATATACTACATGTCAAACCCCACAATTTGAAATTAAAAGACCTTTATCAACCAAAAATGGCAGCCTGTCTATTTTCTTTGAAAAAGATGACTGTAAACTGATGTCTCCACTAACTGGGGGGGGGGGGGGAATGAATGAGGAAGACAAAGTAGGGAAACAGGGGGACATGAAAAATAATGAAAGGGCCAAATGGCCTCCGTTTATTCCCATGAAAGTGCTGTAATTGAAAAAATACGATATACTATAAAAAGCTGCTGAATAGTCTTGAGGAAGATGATTAAAACCAAGCTGAACAGAAGAACAAAGGCAAAAGTCATACCTTTTTGTAACCGTCCAAGGCTTTCTGCAGTCTTCTTCCCCAATCCTCATCAGCTTGGGTCCAGACTTTGACCTTAAAAAATTAGTTGAACAAAAAGTACATGTTTGTAAAAGAAATTTGACAATTACCAAAATATGCTAAAAAAGGGTGGGATGGTTTCCTGCCTGTAGAAATGAAATCTGCACATTGAAACTATGCTACATTGTCATTTGACGACATTGTCTTTTAAAAAGTTTAAGAAATATGGTGCATGTTGAGTAGGATGTGATGTCACTTACTCAGACTTTTACATATTCCTTTCATGTTTCTATATAATGTTGACACCACCATATGGAACCCCCAAAACTCCCTGGTTACGCATCCTATTTGCCCATTTATACCATAATGGCTCACAATTACCATCTCGCAAAAAACTAAGAACACGATGGGATCCTTCACTACTAGAGAGAGGTTCACACCCTAAACACTCTTGTATTTTGGCCTTATTTTTCACCCTCTAACCAATAACCAATATTTATACTTGATATATGAAGAAGGTTCACTCAAAAGCAGGTGTCAACGTGGTCATTGCACACCTTGCACTGCACACTGCAATTGTGCAATGTGTATCATGTACAAACTTGATTTCCAAGATACGTGGATGACATACCATAATTTAGGGAAGTAAACTCACTTTCAAATGCATGCATAAAACATTGAAAATTCAAAATAACAGGGTATATATGGTTGCCAATGCTGCCCAATGTTGTACATACAGTGATATTGTAATGTGTAATCATTGTTAGAGCTGCTCTTCTACATGAGAATTACTGAATTATGTAAATATCAGGGTAGCCATATTAGCATTGACCATAAAGAGTGAATTTGGCATTCATGAGATGACATTTTTAAACATGGCAAACAGTGTTTCGGCATTAATTTTAGCACTTTTACGACTGACTGTCAATTTTCTTTAAAATGCAATTTTCCGCAATTTCCCAAAGAAATGAAGTAAAACATAACTTATACCCTGTAATTGACACTAAAACCATAATTGAATGAATTTACTTTGTCATAGTTAATAAAGGGCATGGTTATTTTACAAAATATTCATAATTTGCCAATGAATTTGCTTGCATGAATTGTGCAAACATGTTAAATGCCAAATTTGGTGAGTTGCCTCACAGAAAATCTGACACCCCTGGTAAATAAGGTATTGATAAATGTTTGGACAACAGAAAACAGCAACACTAGAATGAAGCTGTGAGTAAATGAAATTTGTAAGCACTGGCTTAAATCAACCTGCTTGTACTGAAAGGTTAGCTGTTCTTCTCCACGCTTACACACAAACCAATTCTAGGGTTAACAGTTACATGACAGCAAAATTCCCCAAAACGAAATCCCCAATTTTTCCCAGGGCATTTCTGATGATCTTTCAAATTCTAAGAAACTTATTCCAAGCTATTTTAAGTTTCACAAGTTACAAGCTGAATGGAGAAGAGGCTGAACAGACTGATCAATTTTTCTTTCAAACGAACTAAATCCCCCCACCTTTTTTTCATTAGACACATTTTCTAAATTCTCAGACTTCCCAAGACTGGAAAAATTTAATCTAATGTAACAGGTTTTGCCTCATTTCCAGGAGAGCTGTGAAGCCAAAATTCTTCACTCCTCTTCTGCTAGAGCTGATTATCCTCAGGCGCTGACTAGAAACATACCGTCCTCTCCTGGATGAAATCAGAGGCATTCTTCAAGTGTCCAGCCATGTTCTTGACCAGAGCAACACGGTCAGCTTCACTGAGGACTTCATTCCAGTAGGTTCTGACTTGGGTAAAGTTGTCCTCGTCATCAGTCCTGTAGCGTCTCACTTCTCCGGAGAATCTCTGGACATGGTTCTTGTATTTCAGGTCATCTGTTGGTCCACCAAAGCTATTTGGGAAGTAGTTTGGAACCCCAGCTGGATTAAAATGAAAGAAAATGTGAGATTAAGCAGCTGCAGACAGGATGAGACAAGTCTCATAGAGGTGAGTCCCACTGCATTAGATGGACAAATGTGGATGTAAAGTCCAGAACTACTAATACATATTAGAAGTTGGAAAACAAATTTCATTCACCCAACTCCCATTTTCATAGCTGTTTCTGTTGCTGAGTTATAAAATGTTAAAATTAATTCCCTTTTTTTTTATAAATAGTCAATTTAGCAATAACTTTTGATGTCCTTCTTGTACAATCCACATTACCTGCTATTGTTTCAATTTGAAATAAAGATGTTTATATGACCTTGACACAATTTCAGTTCCCTTGCATAGCATGTTGTATGGAGGGGGCTTATACAGCCAAGTCACCCTGCAACAGTAAGACAGTGATCACATTTTGGCAAATGCAGTGGCTTTCCAAAAAACAGAAAGATGTTAATTTGAATAATACATGAATAACATCATAACTTATTGCATAATCCCATTTTAAATGGTGTGAATAAACGTCAACATTTTATATCTCAGCTCAGAAATGTCCTGTGAAGATAGTTGGACCATTAGGATGCATTTTCGACCTTTGTAACATATATTTTTGAAATTCTAGACGTAAGGTACACTTTAACTTTGAAACAAACTCACTCTGGTTGTCAGTAACACACTGTGGGCCATCTCGCTGGAAGTTTGCTACTTTGGTTCTCATGGGACAGTTGACAGGGATCTGTTCATAGTTTGTTCCCAGTCTGTGACGATGGGTGTCCGAGTAGGAGAAGAGACGAGCCTGGCGATAAAAGGACAAACGATCACAACTGAAGAATATCAAACTGTCTAGAACACATAGCTTCAGTAATTGCAAAATGTTTCATCTGCCTTGAAAATTTACTGCTTTCTTGTATTAAGGACTTATCTGTAACTGGAAAAATATCTCAAGGTAAATAATTCTTATAACCTTTCACAGGGGAATTGATGTACCCCTATGCCATTCTTACAGTGCAGAGATAGAATTGTATACATAAAACAAGATGCATTTAAATGGGACATGGTAGGCACTGAAATGAAACCATTTAACATACTTTCATACCATAGTGGCAGGTATTGAAATACCATAGTGGCACATGCTACACAGTTACAGTAGCAGGTACTGACTGCCACAGTAACATATAGTGAGATGCTACAGTAGCAATGGGACAGAAATGCCAATCTGTGGCAGATATTGAAATGCCACAGCTGAATATACTGCCCTACCATAGTGGCAGGTAATGAAATACCTCAGTGGCACATGCTACACAGTTACAGTAGCAGGTACTGACTACTGACATGCCCCAGTAACATATAGAGCGATGCTACAGTAGCACAGGGACAGAAATGCCAATCTGTGGCAGATATTGAAATGCCACAGCTGAAGATACTGCGGTACCATAGTGGCAGGTAATGACAGTGGGACATGCTACACAGTTACAGTAGCAGGTGCTGACTGCCACAGAAACATGAAGTTAGATGCCAGAGTAACACAGGTATATTAATGCAACAAACAGTAGCAGATAGTGAAATGCCACAGTAGTAGCAGGTATGATAATGCCACAGAAGCACATATTAAACTGCAACAGTAGCATGAAATAAAATGCTTCAGTCGCAAATGCTGAACTGTCACAGTAACAGGTGATGACATGCTGAAGTGGCAGGTACTATGGCATGTCACAGTGGCAAGTACTGACATGCATAGTGGCAGTTCAGGAATTCACTAGAGCAGGTAATGAAATGCCACCATAGCAGGTAGTTTGAAGCATCAGCAACAAGTGCTGTGATGCAATGGTGGAATGAACTGAAATGCCAGTACAGTAACATGGCTGAAATACTATGTCCAGTACTTAGCAGATGCTGAAATGTCATAGTGGAAGATTCTGTACCTGCAACATCTTGTCTGGGGATGGCTCAATTCCAGGAATCATATGGGCGGGGCTGAAGGCAATCTGTTCCACTTCCGCAAAGTAATTGCTTGGGTTGCGATTCAGAACCATCTTCCCTACTGGAATCAGTGGGTACTCCTTCTGTGACCACACCTATATGTAAAACATAAAGAGCGATTAGACCTCCCAAGTTCATATTTGTAAGAATAAAATGAGACATTACTGCAAAATTTGAACTAAGAATATGTTAGTTAGTTAGTTAGATGAGATTTCACGGCTCAGTTTGTAATCAAATGGTATAAGTCGGGCCAGCAATGGCCTTTTTTCCAGTTGCGGCTCACTGGCTTATTTTCCATTGCTTATGGTGAGAATATGAGGTTATAAACACCTGTTACGGGTGGGTACTTTAACCCCTTTGAGAATATCTATTCTAATCAATGAACCATGTCCACACTATGGTGGTGTTACTAACCTAATGAATCTGAACAAGGCTCAGGTCAAAATAGTAAAGCTGCCACAACCTCAGCCAAGCTGCAGCAGCCTCAGTCAAACTACAGCAGCTGCAGTCATGTTTTATTGCTACATGAATTAACAACAGGTCATCATTCATTTTACTATCATTAAGTGTGTACCAGAAGAGGGGAACTTAGCCCTAGGCAATCCAAGGTCCAAAACAATACGCTGAAAATTCAAAGACAAACAAAACATTGCCTGAAACAAACAAACCCAGTGACATCAAACTCACTTGAAAAAAGCATCTTCTAAACAATTCTTTTAAAAAAAACTTCCAGTTTTCAGTCTAACAATTTGATGCAAAAATTCCTTTAGAATTATCCTTTATGCATCTAATTCATCAAAACCTGCAAGCAAGCAAGCAAGCAAGCAAGCAAGCAAAGGAACTGACTTCATAAAATTCTGACTGCAAAGCAACCATGACTTGGACAAAAGTGACTATAACACTGGTTGAAATGCATACAAAATAAGAACCCACCCGACTTCACAAGGTGTGCAGTGCTCACAATCACCATTCAAATTACCTAACCAATTCAAACCAACACAGGCAGTGATTAAGACTGGTTACCAAATCACCAAATCTGACCTTTGAACCACTTGTCTCTTTGAAATATCACAAAAGCTACTAGGTAAACAAACTTCAATCAACATAATAAGGGCAAAGCTTATATCAGACTGATATTTCCTTAAAGATAGACGGCATTTACCAAACAATGATTTAGACCATATCAACTTAAGACAAAAAAGCTAGGTGTCACTTCAATCTTTAAAGGTTTTCATAACAGGTAAGCCAAGGAGCAGTTTTTGCTTTTTTTTTTCAAGAAGCTGGATTAGATAACAGGTCAAGGGTCAAAAATGCAAAACTATCTGCCTTTGATAATTGAAAGGACTAACCTATGCAGATACATGATACACTATAGAAACAAACACAATTATCCTTCTCTTCAATGATAATTACCATATCTTGTAATTTGAATGCTTCTATGGTAGTATTATCCACTTATTTTCAATAGAATGTGGGCCAACGAAGTAAGGGTGTTTCAAAATTGTATATGCCACAAGGAGCATAATGCAGCCCTCAAGCAAGTCTACTGCAACTTTTCTGCAGGATGCCTTAGCTAACTGTCCATCATGCCTTCACTACTAGTTTACTAATGGTTGTTTCCAGAGCATTGGCTTAAATGAGGACAATTTTACAGATCCATTCTTCCTCACTTAAACTCAAACTATTCCACAAATATAACATTTAATACAAAAAGGAGAATGACACTTCAAATTCAACTACTTTGTACGGCCTCTTTAAAATAAAAATATCCGATAGCTAAGCAAAATCATCATGACCTCAAAGTATTATTAAACCTCTGCACCTAGTCTTATCACATTATTTACATTCACCTGATGGATAGGTCGTTCTCATCTTTGTCTTACAAAGCCTAATTGGTTCTATAGGTACATTTAATCATTCTGATAAGGCCACTTTGCATAAACAAGGTTACACGAGTTAATCTGCCAAATTGTAAGGATTATTTTCCCCTGCGAAATCATAACCTCAGTATGGAAATCTTCCCTGGTACCTTACCTAGTTTTACACTGCCATCATTGCATAGATGCTTCATTTGATGAAGTGTTACTTAAGTAAATTGGGTAACGATCTTGCAAGGTGTTTATCAGAAATGACACATGGGGATTAGCAAGTATTTAAATCTCTGGATAAGTCACCTATCATGAGTGGCACATCTTTAACTTTATCTTCTGTCCTCCAACGTTGCTAAACAATGAAGAGTGTAATTAACATCATAGTCTCTGATTTGTGAGGTTTCATTCACAAGTGTCTGGTTGCAACAGACAAACGGCATGTTGGCCTCAACGTTGTGACTTACATGTAGAACTTTACAGGAACTCACACAGGTCGCTTTTTACATAAAAACCCAGGACTTCATTGTTACCTCCTTTGTGCTTGCTTTCTTAACCTTAACATACACAATTGCTGAAACTTCCAAGGACTTGAGGAATCTATTGAATTTCCTTCAGAGGACCTGAAATGCATTGTTTAGGTCTTCAGTCTGAATGCCAAACAAACACACACACACACACACACACACACACACAAATGTCTGCACAAACTAAAATATTGGTATAAAAATATAGCACACCAGCAGACGATGTTTATAATGTTCATTGAGGTAGTTCCTTCAAGGCAGAAATGGATTACTATTCGTGAATATTTCCTAAAAGCTCTGCTTTAATTTTTGTTAACTTTATAAGCTGCAACAGACAAGTACAAAATTTTCAGAATGATGGGGGATGGGGGACGAACAGGGAATGGCTCCTCTGAATCTGCCCATAAACATGAGCATTTACTTACATCCAATATCCAGAAGTAATGGCAAAAATGGCAGGTCCTTTGGCACAATTTTCATTCACTTCATTGTCTGTCTTAAAAACTTATCTGAAAATTACTAGCAAATATTTCCAGAAAGAGACAAGTTGATCAGATGGGCCAGCTTACCTTTGTCAGATCAAAAGGATTGAATCTGAACGTTTCGGCCTCTTCAAAAGTCATGACTTGAATATACACGCTCCATGATGGCTGAAAGATGAAAGAGAAAGTGGTAAGTCTATAACTTTAGAACAAAGTGTGACAAATGTTCTCAAATGTTCCAGGCAAAGGCCACCAACTTTTCTTGAGGATTTTACTTGAAATTGCCATAGCCAAGACTTCATTAAAAGGTTGTTTTCTTGTTGCAATTTTGGGTTCCTCAAATCATTCACAGATTATTTTAGTGGATGCTGTGGGCTGCAAATAGCCTGTGGGGCTACCATCTCAGAACCTTGGCTGTAGAGCAAAATATCTCAAGGTTATGCCTCTTAACCAAAAGTCAAGGAAAATCCATGGCTTAGTTCATAACTTTTTCATAACCATATTATTAAAACTTTTTAATAGTACACATTGTTTTGAGTGAATAAACTAGGCATTTTACGTGCTAAAAGAAATTCCAGTCTTTACAAAAATCCTCTGCTTCCATTCAATTTCAGAAAATTCAATGAAATTTTTCACTCCACACAAAAATTATTTTTGACTTACAGGATTCCCATTAGCAATGGCATTGTAAAGGTCTCGGATGGCATAGTCAGGATCTTCTAATGAAAGTTCAGCAGCTCTGTCACCACTGAGGTTCTTGATACCTTGGTCAGTCTGAAATGGTTATAAATTAATTACTCACTCCATCAATCTATGATCGATCAATATGGTCATGTGATATATTACTTTTCTGATCTAGGATGTTAATCTCTAAAGCTACCAGTAAAAACATTTCTAGATAATTTCTGAAGATTGAATGAGAACACACACTGTGACCCAAACCCCCACCCCACCCACCCCTAAAAAGAGTAAACTGAGTGCTTTGTCTCGTTTGATCTTAAGAACTTAGAAGAGGCAGAAACAAGAGCAAATGTCAGGCTGGAGATGAAGAATCACCAAGGGCACTCTTTTTTTTTAAGTCTGCCAATTCTTTGTACCACAAGTGGCCGTCCAAACAGTAGAATGTACTAAGTCTGCTTGTGGAATTTTAGTCCCCCCATAATAACATAAAAAACCAATTGAACTATGTACCCTGTTTGGTGTTCACTTCCTCTGACTAAGATGCCTTCCTCTCACAAACGCAAGTTTTGGGAAAAGTTGGAAGTCAAGCTGAAATTATACAGCAATGATATTTAAGACAAGACTATATTTTGACAAGAAAAACTTTGCTAACATTTGAGTGGGAGGCAGGTACAGAATGGAGTCCATAAAAATTTTGCTATCAAGTTTGTTATATAGCCTGATGTTGTGAGAGATGTTTCATTACTCTTATCAACTTACAAAAAAGTTTCCTTTCAGCTGAGTTGCCAGAATGTTTCAAATGACAAAAGCACTGAGTTTGGCATTAAGAAAATGACTTTCAAAATTTTAAAGCCTCACGCCAAGCAGTTTTTTGCTGTTGTCTTTTGGCATACCACAGTGACCATCTATTTCCTTCAAAATGCATGGTATTTTCCAAAACTTTTTCAGGACATACAATCTATGTTCAACAAATCATGTAGTAGTGTAAGTGAAAAGGCCTATTTCACTCACCTTACCTTTCTAATGGCAATGCCAAATTAACCCCCCCCCCTTCATGCTGGGAAAAATAAGAGCTAGACAGATGTACAAGAGAACAAAAAGTGTCCATCAGGTCCAAGTCAGGCAGTGATGCCATTGGTAGCCATATAACTTACTGAGAATGTGTCCTACTACATGTAAATAGATGGAGTCTACAAAACACAAGCTCTCCATGTTTGCTTCCAACATGGCAACATCAACAAAAGGAGTCACATGAAATATGTCTAATGTCCATTGTCATAAACATGTTATTTTTCAACAATGTCTCCATTCATGCCTTTTCATAGCCACAATGCCAACTACTTGGCATTTGGTGTAGACCTCATGCACATGACGTCCCAGAACAGAAAGTGCACCCTCCAATGGAGGCAAGCACATATCACTGCAACTTACACCAACAAACGCAGACAGCTGAATTGTGTTCTGATGGGATACGCACCTATTAGGACTACTTTGCACGTGGCAAAGTCTATGTGGTGCATGCCACGTGCTTCATTGTTTACCCTCCAAAATAATATCGGGTTACATCAATGCATAAGGTATATTGTTCATCCACAATGGACCCCACTCAGTTTGACCGGTTGTCTCACAGGGAGTCTCAGAACACTAACACTCTGCCAGCAACCATACATCTTGTAGAATGGCAAAGGATTTCAACATACCTTGAAGTGGAATTTACAGTAGACTGCTTCATCATTTGCATTCACCAGCTTGTAGGTGTGGCTGCTGTACCCGTTCATGTGGCGGTAGCCATCTGGGGTACCACGGTCAGAGAACAGGAAGGACACTTGGTGGATGCACTCAGGACGAAGAGAGATGAAGTCCCAGAACATGTCAGGGTCCTGTCAGGGTAAGAAAAAACAGAATGCTCAAGTAAAAGAACACAGGTACCACGGAGACAGGGGGAGGGGGACGCTTTGGGGGCTTTAGTCCCGAACTTTTTCTGCCGTGGATTCTTTGGGCCACCTTTAAATGGGATGACAGGCTTCTACTTTTTTAAACATATTGGGCTGCTTCAATGATAAGCCCCCAACTTCAAAATTGGCTCCACAATCCATAGAACAAGGGTTACATTTCAATGCAATGAAGCTGTGACCATCAAAACATCCATTATTTAAACCCCAAATATATGATGTCCAACTGACCTTCAAGTGAGTGACTGGGTTCCTCTTCTGAGTGTGGATGAAACTGGCAAAGAACATGGGATCGCGGATGAAGAAGATTGGTGTGTTGTTTCCAACCATGTCCCAGTTCCCATCCTCTGTGTAAAATTTCACAGCAAACCCACGAGGATCTCTGGCTGTATCTGCAGATCCAAGCTCTCCCCCTATGACATGATCAAAGGAAGTTACTTGGAGCTAGTGTAAGGAGAAAAGCTAAAATGCCTTTGGTGAAGGTTATCCCAACACTCTGTTAACAATTTTGACCTAGAGAACTGTGGGCAACTTAAAATTACAAATGTTGATACCACCTAGAGAATGTAAGGCGCAACACAAATTACACTGACTAGAAATGCAACACCTCGAAAAAATTCAATACTTTCACTTGAGAACACCTTCAACATCTAGAGTACAATTACCCACAATACCTTGGGTGACTGCAAGAAGTTCTGACATCTTCACTTTGTCCTTACATCTCTATGTTCTGACCTTACTGGTTAGGGTATTAAAGCACTACCATACCTGAATGACTAAGAGAACCACACTTTGTGTCCAATGTGTTGAGGAGTACATCTTGTGTACACAGTTTTGTATCATAACTGATTAAGAGTACTACCCTGAGTACAATCTCACATTGAGTACAATTTCTTGATAACTCAAACACACAAGAAATGTAATTGAATAGCATATGATGTCACAGAGTAGAAAGAGCTCCCTTGTTTGGAGGTAAGTGCATATCATTGCAACTTGCACTAACAAATGCAGACAACTGATTTCTCAACCAATCCCATACACATATTAGTCTACTACAAGCCTGCAAAGTCTACTGGGTGCATACCATATGCTTCATTGTTTTGCCTCCAAAAATGCCATCGTGTGACTTCAATGCATAAAGCCCATATACAGTATCTAGACTACCAAACAAGTACACTACTGTACCTAAATGAGAATGAGTACCACACTATGAATAGGTATTCAACACCGTGAATGGAAGTACACTCTTGGGCGTGCAGTACCATGCATTTTGAGTAAACATGAAATACCTCGCGTACCGATAAAGTACTATTATACCCAACAGAAGCAATTTTGTAAGCTTCCTGTAGGTGGTTAAGGTTACCATTAGATATTTATGGAATACTGCCTTCATTCCATGACAGGGTTGAACCCTTTAACTATACATCACACTGGCATTTACTGCTGTCAAGCTCTCAGGGGGTGGAATGTTTACACCTGTTTATGGTACAACTTGAACATTTGCCACTTCAGAATCTTTTACATTTTTTTTCTATTTTTGAAATCAGGTAAATTGGAATGAGCCTTTACTCAACAGGATATCTGACTTTGAGCATTTTGCTGCCCTTAACTGTGGGTTCCATGCGTATGTATGACTTACCCACAGTAGAGAATCTTGCACCAAGGGGAGTCCTTTTGCCAATTTTGTCAAACACACACATTTTGGTGTACTTGGTGATGTCATGTGTGACCTCAAAGTAACCGAAGGCACCTGAAATAAACAAATAAAAAAGACAATTTATCAGCAACTTATAATGTATGTATACCGTGAAAGCAGAAGTATTTTCAATTCTTAACTTGTAACTTGTATATAATTACAAAGTAAAAATCAATGACAAACAAAATTACTGCGATTCTAAAATGGGGGCTCCGGGAAGTTGGGAACAAAACGTCAAAATCATGAAGAAAATTGTCCTCCCCCCCCCCCCACTGGAAAAACAACAGTAGCTATACAACCGATTACTCCCCTCTGTACACACATGTATTGCAAGTCCTTCAAGATGCTAAGCAAACTAGTGTGTTAGACTGAATATTGATATAAAATATTGGCTTCAGCCAATAGTCCTCCTGTCTGTCAAGTACATTTATCAATATTGGTAAAGTTGACCTTGAATGCTGAGACTACCTAATTGATATTTGTTGGACTACACTCCAAAAATGTTACGTTAGTTTACTGTGGAAGCCTAGTTTCGCCCCACCACAATTTTGACTTAGGGATCCCCCACGCCACTTTCTATGCCTATGGCATCACATAAATGTTGTCCAATATTTACAAATGAAATATCCCATGTTAACAACATCGCAAATATGCAATCTCCGTACAAAAGCAAACAGCTGTCAATTCGATGATGAGTCAATGCATAAGGTAAATTGTAACAATCCAGGGTCTCTACAACATGAAATATAATACATATCAAGGTATGTGGGTTAAGAGTTGTTGTTTAATTTATATAAAGTCAAGAGGTCCCTGTACAAACATATACAAACTGTCTATCAACACAGTGCCACAAACTAAACTTGATCATTTTATAAATCCCAGAAGTGGATATAGTGCTACAGTGTTTAAATTATGCTTTTTTCCAATGCAGATCAGGTCCAGACAGAGATGCAATCTTTGATTTTAACTATGAAAGCAAATTTCAAAACTCAGTGGTCGATTTATGATGCTGCAAATATTGCCTCACAAAAGCTTTCTCACCGTATCCTTCAAACTTATATGATGTGGTTATGCAGAAGTGACCATAGTAACTCCTCACTACATCTTTTATTACCTATATTTCTTACTACAGCAGCTAACTACAGCAGCTACCTCAGCCATGCTGCAGCCGCCTCAGCCATGCTGCAGCCGCCTCAACCATGCTGCAGCCACCTCGTCCATGCTGCAGCCACCTCGTCCATGCTGCAGCCACCTCGTCCATGCTGCAGCCACCTCCTCCATGCTGCAGCCACCTCAGCCTTGCTGCAGCCACCTCAGCCTTGCTGCAGCTACCTCATCCATGCTGCAGCTACCTTAGCCATTCGCTAGCTACCTCTGCCATGCTGCAGCTACCTGAGCCATGCTACAGCTAACTCAGCCATGGTGCAACAGCTGCAATAAAGCTTTGTTGCTATACAGTAGGAAGACTATTACTTTAGTAAAGTGTGTACCAACAAAGTATGGCTGCAGATGCTGCAGCTTTTCAGAGAAAGCTGTGACACCTTTTCTGAGGCACCTGCAGCTTGAGATTTGGACAAATCGGAGAAGTCCAATGCACTAAACCTAGTGCAGTAAATTTATGTGACCTCAGTCCAATACACTTTGAGAAACCCTAGTTATGAGTTTACATACTGTACCTGCTCCTTTTGCATGCACAACTCTCTCTGGGATCCTCTCTCGACCAAAGTGGGCCATTTCATCAAAGAAGTTAAAATCCTGCGTCAGCAGTGGCCCTCTCGGGCCCACAGTGAGCACTGCCTTCTTGTCATCGATGGGAGCTCCTGAAGCTGTGGTCAGCCTCTCTTTGCCATTCTGTTTTCAAAAAGAAAGTATGTAATAAGATTTGAATCAACTATAATCAATTTTCATTAGAAAAAAATAGAATTTTATGGATGATTGGAATTATTTACCAGAAGAGGTTGTTATTGCTAAAAGTATTTTGTCATTTGAGAAAGGCATTGATAAGTTTGGAGAAAATTCAGACATGAAATGTGATTATAGTGCAGTATAATTTTATCTTGATGCAGACATACTGTACAGGCTCTTACGTAGCTTGTGTCCGCAAACTGTCATTTCATATCATATCATTTCATAAAACAGGTTGTGAACTGATTCATAAACAAAGGCAATATACACGTTACCCAGGCCAATGATGTTTAAAACTTGTCCTACAGCAGAGAGACAACCCCTCCAGGCAGCTGTAGTATGTACAGTACAATGCCTAAACGAAAAGTTACACCTCGAAGTTACTCAAACACTTGAAAGGGAGAGGCAAATATTGTATATTGTCCATGGCCACAAATCCATTTGCCAGAATTGATGAATTTTGAGTCCAATATGCCCAGCAAATATTTCCCTGCCGCATGTCACCAACGTGATTTAATAAAGCAAATGTTGTGGGTTACATGACATGTCATGGATGTAAAAATCACAATCACATTACAATAACACTATAAAATTCACAGAGGAGAGGAATCCATTTAGCACAAATACCACAACAAATATACATGTTATTGTTTGGCTATAAACAAAGCCTAAATGTACTATACTCAATTTATTTTTTTTTTAAAGATTGTTGAAGTTGACTATAGGTATGAAGCATCAAATAGGCCTATAGCCTTCACACACTTCAATAAAAAGGGTTGCCATTTAAAATTTGAAATTCTTTGCGATAAAATACAACTGTATACATACCACTTTAACAAGACCAGGTAGACAGCTTCTCACAAGTTTCTATGCCCACCATAATCCTTAAAACACAAGTTCAATCCCAAAATAGAT
This sequence comes from Holothuria glaberrima, assembly GCA_009936505.3. NCBI lineage: Eukaryota > Metazoa > Echinodermata > Holothuroidea > Aspidochirotida > Holothuriidae > Holothuria > Holothuria glaberrima. The sequence goes on from WURT03003320.1 coordinate 51,353, forward strand.
ATCTTTTAGGCAATCAACACTATTCAAGATCAAATACGTTTCTTACATAAACGAGACCAAGGTCAGGTCTATTGTCTCTCTGGTCCCTGCTTTACACCCAAACTACTGTACCATGGTCACTGGTTGTTTTGCCCATTTTGAAGCACAGCACAATACAGAATCTTGACAGTTACATCACACTAGCTGTTTTCCAAATGAGTAGGCCTATAGACCTGCACAATGTTTAAAGCTGTATTTCCCACTTTCTTTAGAAATAGGTGAGCCATACTGTTTAACAGGAAAAACTACAGCAACTTTGTCTTCCATGACTTGGTAATTACCTTGGGCAATAGTTCACTATATAGTATATAGTGCCATTTCCACTTACAGAGATTCCTTGTTTCAATGAAGTCATGAATGCCTAATTGCCCATTACAACATCTACAGTATTGTACAGGTATACAGTAAAACACCTAAATTCTAAAACCAATTTGAGGGATATAGGCTGCTTCTAACATTGCATCATGCCATGCTACTATGTCCAGTAGACCTGCAATCATCCAATACCACAGATGACCACGTTTCACCTGTTAGGTGAAAAAACTTTGTTTTTCAAACAGGACTTATCTCATAACTGCGTAATTTCCCACAAAGTTAAACCTCTTGCACTAGAAAGAAATGTAATTCAAGTAAAATAACACCATCGTCAGACAGAAGCAATTTTCGTTCAAAACAGAAAACTTCAAAATCTAATATTTTATCTACATGTAAAAATTTTCTGCTTTTAGTACCTTATAGCACCGTAAATGCATGATTTTTTAGGAGAGAACATAAACTACAGTACACTGTATATTGAGTGAAACATAAGTCCCAATAGGAAGGAAGGATGACCAAAAAATTGCAAGTTAAAAACAGGAAAAGGAAGTATTTCCCAGCTGGCTGTAGAAGCAAACAGAATACCATGACTTAGCTGAAAATTCATATATTGTAATTGCATAGTGCTGCAAGAATTGCTTTATATGTGCTGTCGTACAGAAGCTGGGATATAAGCCCAGGATTTTCTGAGCTTTGCATCCATTGACTGTTGCCCTTGTGGCAAAGAGTCCAAGGGTAAGAGGTGCCTGCTTTCTGTATGTAAGATTTGAATCTTTTTCTCTGTCAGGTATAGACTTGCTTTAAAGTTAAATGGCACATCTGTGCTGGGTAGGATCCAGGTATTTTAATTATTTTTTGAACGGGACTGCCAAGTGCCACCTGGTGTGGGCACATTGCTGCAAATAGACAAAACAACTGTAATCTTGGTACCAGGCATGAACAACTGTATTTGTAATACTTATAACAACTCATACAATAGCCAAAGCATCTGGAAACTATACTTGTAGATAAAATCTAGAAGGATATAAAAACATTCTATAAGGCTTCCATGATTTACTATACCTGTAACACTTTGTCTGCATAATCTGTGCTATTTTCTGGAATAATTTAGCCCTTAATTGTACCTACAGTATTTGCCTGTTACAAGTGAAAAGACTGATACCTCATCAGACCAGCAATGAGGCTGAAAGCTTTCAGTTTATTTTACAAAAAGAAATAAATAAATCAGTCACCAACTTATATCTTTTTTATTGTAGAAAATACTGAGGAGTCAACTCCCATCACTGGGGTGTCACAACTGAAAACCAGAAAGCCCAAAGGCTTCGTGATTCCTTGCCATAGAAAATGTTGGGATATTCTTGGGAATTCTTGGGTAATTTTGCTTTTCAATCTCTAAAGACCCCAGGTGACCTTTGACCTCCCCAAAACAAATAGGTTCTTCCTCCAAACGTAAAGCATCCATTTACCACAAATGAAATCTATCCAGGCTTTCTACATTGAGAAATCGAGTTAAGAAGGTTCTCACACTTTAACCCCAGGCGACCCCAGATGACCTTTGACCTCCACCAGAAACAATAGGGTTCATCTTCTCACCATAACGCATCCACATACTACATATAATATCTATCCAAGCTTCCTACCTTGATATATCGTATTTACAAAGGGTTCTGCTTTTGACCTCTAGTGACCTCAAATGACCTTTGACCTCCACCAAAAACAATAGGGTTCTCCCTCTCAACAAAAAATCTATGTACCAATTATGAAAAGTGTCAGTCATTGCTACCTCAAGATAAAAGTGTTTTCAAGCCATTTACAAGATTCTTGCAGTTTAACCTTTGGTAACCTCAGATGAACTTTGACCTCCACCAAAATCAAAAGCATTCTTCTTAACAGGCCAAATCTATACCAAATATGAGAAGTGTCAGTCATTCCTATCTCCAGAAATCATGTTTACAAGGTTTTCTGTTTTTGACCTCTGGTGACCTCAGATGACCTTTGACCTCCACCAAATATGATAGGGTTCCTCCTCTCAACATCGTGTTTGCAAGGTTTTTGGCTTTTGACCTCTGGTGAGCCCAAATGACCTTTGACCTCTACTAAAAACAATAGGGTTTTTCCTCTTAACTTGACAAATCTATATACCAAATATAAAGTGTCGGTCATTCCTATCTTGAGATATCGTGTTTTCAAGGTTTTGGGCTTTTGAGCTTTGGTGACCCCAAATGACCTTTGACCTCTACCAAAAACAATAAGGTTCTTCCTCTCAACATGACAAATCTATATACCAAATATGAAAAGTATCGGTCTTTGCTATCTTGAGATATCGTGTTTACAAGCCATTTACAACGTTTTCGCAGTTTAGCCTCCAGTGACCTCCAATGAACTTTGACCTCCACCAAAAACAATAGGGTTCTTCTCCTCAACAAGACAAATCTACGTACCACATATGAGAAGTGTCCATCATTCCTACAGCGAGATTGGTGTTTACACAGTTTTCGGCTTTTGACCTCTGGTGACCTCAAATGACCTTTGACCTCCACCAAAAACAATAGGGTTCTTCTTCTCACTATGACAAATCTATATACCGAATATGAAAAGTGTTGGTCATTCCTATCTTGAAATAACATGTTTACAAGGCATTTTCGAGGTTTTCGCAGATTTACCACTGGTGTCCTCATGTGACCTCTGACCTCCACCAAAAATAGTAGGGTTCTTCTCAACATGACAAATCTATATACCAAATGTGAAAAGTGTCCCTCATTCCTACCTTGAGATATCGTGTTTACAAGGTTTTTGGGTTTTGACCTCTGGTGACCTCAGATGATCTTTGACCTCCACCAAAAACAATAGGGTTCTTCCTCTCAACATGACAATTCCATATATACCAAATACAAAAAGTGTGGGTCATTGCTATCTTGAGATATCGTGTTTACAAGCTAGGCGTCACACACACACACCTACACACATACATACACACACACACGACATCACCATCCCATAGACTCATTGCCTGCCTTCGGCAAGGAATCAATTAACCAGGATCAAATCATGAGACATGCAACTTTGACCAGGATATTGCCCTCTGGACTTTTGTTATTATGTCTGGTATAAATCTAGAACTGATTAGGTAACAAACATACTATCAGAAGCCTTGATGAGTACCTTTTCCGTCTCTGTGCAAACCTTTGAATGTAGAAATCAAAGGCCATGTTGGTTTTAAGCCAAGAAAACTTCCTCTCACCTCAAAACGTTTTTGGCCACATGGTGTTTTCTTGCATAACTAGCAATGATCAACTAACTGATAAGTAGGTCTACAACATCCAAACAACCATCTACTTACAAATTTATAATCAAAAGGATATGTACCACATGGTCTTGTGTTGTTTTATAATATTACATCCATCAATCATACTGTCCCCATATCGACACACATGCATTAGTCAAAGCCTACAGCACAAAATAACATTTCTATACTGAATATAGTCTCCCACAAGGATTCTTAAGTGTTTTGGGCAAAGGCCCTTTCCTCAAATTTACTGTAGGAGAACAGAAAATCATTATTTACTGTACAGAGCTTCTTTTTTGGGACGGGTTAATCTTCCATGTGCCATTTTATTTTAGTTGCAGGCCACAAACTAATGCCACTTGAGAACCTCTGTAGGTTTCTCAAGCAGGGGTTCTCAAGTACCTTAGATGTTCTCTCATTAACTGTGGTACAGGAGCCAGGACTTTGTTCTTTAGTTTGTTTTCTTAATACAAATTTGAGTTCCTTTAATTTTCCATGGGCCATTTTACAGGTAGTCCCTTTCCGGGCCCGTAGCCAGCTTCACATTTTTAGGGGGGCAGGTGTTGTGATTGGGGGGGGCAAGTATTGTGATTGGGGCCATAAAACATTATACCACATTAATTATTATGCACTTTCAATTTTCATCTTGGGGGGCAGAAATATTTTTTGGGGGCATTGCCCCAAAATGCCCCCCTCCCTGTGGCTACATGCCCATCCCTGTTGAGGGCTGAAAATGACTGCATAAGAGGGATGGGTTCCAAGTTAAAGGGCATGCAGTCATGCCAAACTTATTTTGAAACAACAGCTACTGTAAATCTCATAAATTCATCTTCCAAGTATCTTTCATGATACTTCAGGACTTATATTTAATGTAAACCATGGAGCAACTCATCGTAAATTTTACAATTCAGTGAGAAAAACGTCACATGATTCTGGAGCCATTCATAAAATAGGGCAGACTACTACACTAAATCCAAATTGGGGTGACCGCATTTTCCCTTTAATAGACCTTACATCACCCTTAGGAAATTCATATCCTGACACTAAAATTTCACACTCAAAAGAATTAACTCAAAACCAAAGGAAACAAAGCAAGTGCTGTTCTACAATGTGATGAAATGTCCACTCCTCTTTTCTTCCAACTTACTACTGTAGGTAGGGCAACAAAAGCACTCCCCAAAACCACACATACCAGGAACTGAGAGACAATCCCATCAGAATAAATAGGTTTACTTCCCCTTTCACAAATATATATAAAAAAAATTTCTTGAATGATTCTTTCTAAGAAATGATAAATAAACTAAAAGTGTTATACCAGTTCAGTGTGTTACAGTATTATATCCATTGCACTGGCCAGCCTACAGTAACTTATTGATCATTGTTACAGTATTTACTTCTTGTAGATTTGTTTCAGTATGTACAGTAGTTAGTTAGATGGCTAAGTTTCCAACCAAATGGTTTAAGTCGGGCCATCCACGGCTTTTTTTTTCAAGTTGTGACTCACTGGCTTGTTTTCCCTTCTCAATTGCTTACACAATGGCAGTAGGTTCCATTTTTTAAGTCTTTGGTATGACCCGGCCAGGATTCTAACCCCTGACCTTCTGGCTGCAAGTTGGATGCTCTAACCACTTGACCACGCAGTTGGTCTTACTTCTTGAAGCGGTATCCCTTGAATGTACTTTGTCTACAATTTAGTTTGAGGGAGAGTTCAGCAGTGACCACAAATTTACGGTATTTCAACACAAATGCCAAATCTGCACACTCTTGATTGATTTTGTTACTTTGCTTACTGCTGTCTATGCGAGTACTTGAATTTCCTTTTAATGGAGTAATACAGCTTTGACTTCGGTACTTATTCTTACAAATCTCCCTAGATTTGTAATAATAATTCCTTTACAAGTTCTGCGCCTGTCATGATAACTCAAAACATACATTCAGTGTATTGAACCTGTAAATTGCAAAGTTGTTCCAAATGATATACTGCACAACAATTCAGAAGCACAATCAACATTACATCATGAAAAAAGAGCCATTTATGTTTTTAAGTCTTACAATGATCAAACCTGTGAACATTTAAATCACTCCTGAATAGAACTTAAATGAGCCTTGAATTTAAAGTGTTTCTTGATTGTCTACTTCAGTGTGTGAGTCCATGTAATCTTAAGAGTCTGGATAACACAACTTCAGTATTTGAGTTTTAGTTAGAACATCCGGATGTGAGTCTTGATTACAAAACTTCAGTGCTTGACACGTGATTATTATATTTACTTCTGTACTTAACAATTAGTTTATATCTTCCTTGTTTGAGAGTCTTGAACCAGACTTCTTCACTTAAAAGTCCTTATCTAGTAAACTCAGGGTGTGTTAAAAACTTTAATAGCTAGGTCTCAGTTTTGATTAAAAATTCTCCTTCTTGTGTACAAATCTTGTTGTGGACAAGCTTCCTCTTATCTTCGTGATATGTGTATTCTTCTTACAACTTTAGGAGGTCTACAGTACTTGTCGCGAAACAAGCCTGATCATTCCGTATGTGAAGCGTAGCAACTTGGGGGAAGGGCGTTTGCTTTTAGTGGACCTATGTTATGGAATTCGCTCCCTCTTAGTGTTAGAGATCTGCATCTCTTAAGTTGTTTATTAAGGTTAATTTGAAAACTTATCTGTTTAGTCTGGCCTTTTCTTAAGTTGTTTTTAAAGTGCAACTGAAGATTCCATAGTAGTGCGCTATTTAAGTTGTTGTTGTTGTTGTTGTTGTTGTTGTTATTATTATTATTAAAAAGTTGTGAGTCTAATCAATACTTGATTCCTAATCACAGCATCCATGCGCAGTAGAGTTCAAGGTGCAAATCAGGATGAAACTCAACGAGTATGCACATACTGCATTTGAAATTTAATAATCAGAATTCCTCACATTTCTACCACATAAGGGCCTTTAAAATACTGTCCTATCACTGGGATAACTTTTTGTCTGTAAGTTATGAAATTATGAGTTCAATAGACCTAAATGCATATATGACATCACAGACCAGAAAGAGCATCCTCCTATAGAGGCAAGTATATACCACTGCGACTTTAATACACCAACAAATGCAGACAGCTGAGTTGTAAAAGTCGAATACGCCTGTAAGTCTTCTGTACTACAGGAGCATACTGTACCAGGTCTCCATGAAATGCGTGGTACTGTATGCTTCATTGGTTAGCTGCCAAATGATGTCATGTGAAGTCAATGCATTAGGTTTACAGTATAATCTTGTGATAAATTACTAAGAAACATAATTCAGCTAGCCTCTACCAGCTCTTTCACACTTTTTTACAGATCCATTGCCAACAAGATGTAAAGAAATATCATAGGAACCTACACAACCAACAGAAGAAAGGGTCATTTATACATATATGGTAGAAGCCACATAAAAACTACTATAAACTAAAATTGACTGGACATACTTATTAAGCACTGTACATTGTACTGTACATGTAGTGAGAATACTAAGAGATTTTGTTGTATTTTCAAAATGAAATACTGAAATTCCCATAAAAGCCTAGATGACATGTAACAATCTTCAAAATGCAGGTACTGTATCTTGCAAAATTTGCCACCTGGTGTGCATGCTACGGCACAGCATAATAAATTTCAATAAAGATCTACAGTGAGTGCCCTTTAAAGGGAAAGTGCAGTCCCACAAATTTAAATAATTACTATACCCAGGTATGGGTGTTCTAATCCTTGAATGGCTCTTTTAAATCATGTGACAACAAATCTTTGTTTCTAAACTGTTTCATTCAAACATAAAAACTCCTTGGTTACCTTTAATATATGCACTTCCTGTTCTCAAGTTTCATGAAAAATCCTAACAAGGGAAATCAGAGAATAACTTTGGGGCAACAAGCTTAGACCTATTTTTTTAAGTCTTACAGAAAAAATATTGACAAAATGGGGAGGGTCCAAAACTGAGTATACAGTATAATGTTAAACCACAATGCCCTGTGGTACTTGAATATTTAGGCATTCAATTCACACTTGACAAGTCACAATAAACTGTTTTCCCAGGGTATACAAGCTTGTACTTGGTCCATAATTCAGCATTCTTTTACAAGATCAAAAGTTTATCCAACTTACTATGCGAAGAAAAAGTTTATATTGCTCTAGTTTTCTTCAGTGCCAAAAAATCTGGTATACTACATGTGTAATAACTAGAAAGCCAAAAGGCGTAGTGATTCCTTGCCATATGATATATTGTAACAAGACTGAGTCACCCACATGACAAGCATGCGATCCCACACAGCTATCC
>WURT03003321.1:0-36275 GCA_009936505.3 Holothuria glaberrima
GTTTGGTATTATTCTCACTTGATCTAGTTGGAAAATAGATACAAAGTTGACATAGGCTCAGTCGGAAAAATGTGCTAGACTGAGGAATCAGAAATTCCAACTGGTATTTCAGATTTTCCGACTACCATCGCTCTGACGAAATCTGGGGGTGAGACACCCCACACCCCCGGTCGCGACGGCCCTGTGTGTGTCATGCGGTACAGTCCGTTGGTGAGGGATTAACGGAGCAAAGTTTGGCTATTGCAAAGTGTTTCGATAAAATGTAGGCTTACCGCTCAAAATTTCGGGCTTTGCAATTTCACAGTATAGATTCAGGGAAAAATATTAAATCAGCGCGGAACTATGTTCTTCTAGTGTATAAGAATTTCATGAAATATATGCTCCGCAATGGCATGGTCCCTAATACACAGGTTTTCTTCAAATCCCTCCTCACCAACCCCTCGACGGCATCGGGACTCTTGGGGCCTAGATGTTTCTCCAAAATCACTTTAAACCAAATGGTCCTGTTCATGATGTAATTGTAGTTGACTTTGTGGCCAAAATGAAGAATGATTTGTCGCAGAGTCTAAGCATCTTCCTTGTCATTCATCTGCCCAGATAGAGCGTAGTATCATCAGCAGTACTCATGGACTGATGTGAGAGAGAGAGCTATCACTAAAACTGATGAAAATTACGAAAAAAAGAATCGGTCACAACCAGAATTCTTAGAAAGAGCCTTTCTCTACTTACTTCCTCCCAAAAAGATGTTTTATCAGCCACAGAAAACTTTTGAGCTGGAAGAGCCAGCCGTGTGCAGTCTTATATATGGCAACTGGATGTGTGCAAATTTGATAATTGTTGGCTTCTTGCCAACACTGCTGCAGTAGGGCTCAAGCATAGGCCTAGTAGGTGGAGGGGGCTTGGAAAGGGGAGGTTAGACATGTTCCCATGCAGGAGCATATCCCCCCACTGGAGAATTCAAGAGTTAAAACTTAAACCCATTTTCTAATGACTGAAAACCGGTCCCCTATGAAAGCGTGAGAAGTTTACATGTCGGAAAGAAAGGGTGGAGCCCTCAAGGAGTCCCCTCCAATGTATCAACTCAGTAGAAAATGAATGATAAAAAGTCAAGCACTGCGGTTTTTCTTTACCCATGTCTCTAAAAAACCACCGTAATTGTAGCTTACCTGGTAATATGGATACCTTTGGCCACGAACAGTGCAAATGTTTGTCTCAGCCATTGTGTATCGTGTGCCCAGTGATACCTAACAAGTTGATTTTGCTATTTTCGTTCATCGTAAAGATGGCATTGTTACTATGTTAAATTTCCTATGCTGCCACCTCGTGTCTGCACCGCCCATTTTGCAATGTAAGTCAAGTACCGGAATGTTCATTTAGACTTACCTTTAGAGTCAAGTCTCCAAATCTATGTTTAGATAAAATTGTGAACTGTGGTACGAAGGTAACACATTCTCCATCTACTTCGGTTGGCGACTTGCTTCGTTTTAATCCGGAAGGTATTACCGGTATAGTAAATCATTTTTACTTTGTTAAGAATAAACTGTTATTGTTTATAAACATAAAAATCTAAATTATTTGATAAGTAGTCGAATTGATAAAATGGAACTTGTTGTCATTAGCTTTAAAATTTTTTAAGGTTTTTAACAAAAACTGTCCTCAGCTTAAAACAATCGTTACATGTGCTTAAACATTTTTTCTGTTCCTTTTTATGCAACCAGTTTAAGGGAGGCGTAGGGAAAATTAATCAAGTGGCTTCGCCCTCCCCCTTCCTCTTTGTCCCCCCCCCCCACTTGCTACGGGCCTGGTCGTGCCCACAATTCCAGGGTCCGTTTTGGATTTACATTAAAGAAATTTGTAGAGTAAATTAAAAAGAAACAGTATTTTGCCCAAGACTTTTCATGGCCTTAGTTACCACTGATTCGTTAGAATTATAACAGAAAGCTAGAAAAGCATAGCTAGATATCATGGGTCAGTAAAGTGCACAATAAACATCAAAATACATTAAAGAAATTTGTAAAGTAAATTAAAAAGAAACAATATTTTGACCCAGACTTTTCATGGCCTTAGTTACCACTGATTCGTAGAATTATAACAGAAAGCTAGAAAAGCATAGCTATATATCGTGGGTCAGTAAAGTGCACAATAAACATCAAAATATAATCGGCGTAAGAGGTGGTTAATATCTTTCCCAATAAAACGATAGACTATAATTTCAATTCTGATCGGTTTACCCCACGTTATACTGGAAAAGAAATGTCCATCATTTACTCACTGACCATGTAACCAACAAATGGTCAAAAGTTTTACTCAAATAGGCCTATTGAGATAATTGTATTTCCAACTTGGTTGATCACTTTTTGCTACCTTTTTGAGGTTGTTACATAAGCTCCCATTTGAGAGAGGAGCAATATTTCCGGGGAGAAGAAATCATCAATTTTATCTGAATGATTAAATTTTGAAGTAGTTTGCCCTGTCCGTTGTTTTAAAATGAACATTGATTAGGCCTTGTTCATCAAAACCGTGGTAAGGCTTCTGACAAACCTATTTGTGTATAAAGAATCTCCGTTCAGGTAGTTAGATGAGGTTTCACGGCTCAGTTTCTAACCGTTTAGCTGGAGTTAACCTCTTATTTCAAACAACATTTATTTTAGAGGGGTGAGGTAAGAAATAGTGCTATCGTTTTCATCGTTGTCGAGTATGTTTATGTTTGACATTTTCGTAATTATTTTAAAGAAAAAAATCCAAAGATTAAAATAATCAATGACTCTTTGGCAAAGATGAAAGTTATTTGAAACAAGGAAAGAACAAGATTTCTTAGGTCGGGTGACTTGACGGTTGAGTGTATAATGCTTTGTACTGAAGATAGATCCCAGTGAAACACCTGGGAATTTTAAAGTCGATCTTTGCAGTGATGAGGTTTCTGGTTGTCCTAGTTGGTAAGTTGTACGATCCTAACTTGCTTCAGCTGTCCGGCCAGTGATGTAGGGCAAATTTTGTCCACCCCTATCAGCCTTTGAAAAGAGCTGGGGATACACTCAGTCTGTCTGTTTAGGAACGTTAAAAGGTGATACTGTGAGCAGGATGGGGGCGATTAGTAGGGCCTACATCCTGGTTCGTTACCCTCTAAGCATCAGTCTGAAAGAGAAAGCAAACATAACTTTTGTGTATACCCACGATCGCAATACAATGGAATAGGGCCCCAAGTGGTTTCCTGGTCATAAAAGACATATTGTAAGGTACATAATTTATCATTTTGACTGCCTCATACCCGACTTGATCAGGCGTTTCAGCTGGTAGCATAATACCCCCCGCCCCGCTTCTTACCAGATTACGCCCATGAAGTAGGATTTTGCCTGTTGTTTATGGTTGTATTTACGTTAAAAAGATCGTATAAAGCAGGCCTTAATATTATGTAAAGCACATGACTGACGACCTGGGATGAATTTTGAGAGATTATTTTAGCTATAAGGAGCATCATCAAAACTCAAGATTTCATACGATACTACTCATTTAGAATCCGGAAAAGACCATGGATATTGCCCGAGGTGATCTTCCGATCCCGAACCCCCTCTCCCTGAATACAGGCCTGAAATCTATCATCTTTTGAAAGGTCATTTCATATGGAAAAAGAGAAGGTTACTCTTGGATGGTTAACCCAACTTACTTTAACTCCTCCGAGGATCGCGCGCATCTAGAACCTCCTGGTTGCCACTTTCGCCGTCATCGCTTCAAATGTCACCGCTTTTATCCACTTAACTCACGTACTTGCTAAACATTTTCTATCTTACATATTCTGCAAACTTAGTATCTGCATATATTCTGGACCTCTGTCGTGTAATTTATGTGTTCACTTTATTTCAAGTCAGCATACACAAGTGTTCTGTTATTCACATCTTTACATTCAGAGCGTGATTTCACCATTTCGGGATCTTCGCAACATTTAACACTAGATCATGTTAATGTAAATATTAAATTCTAACATTCTTTAGCAAGTCTACATCGTTAACACCCGTGCAAGAGTCGACATGGGTTTACTATATACATAACGATATTACTTGTCTATAGGGTGTAGCTTGGCAGCGGCGGATCCAACATTTTTTTTAGGAAAGTGGGTTTCCAGACTTCTAACCGATGCTATAGTACTATAGGGACATTTCATAGCAGCGATTCGCTTCGAAATGGAGGAGCATGACAGGTTTAGGTGGAGACATTCAGATACCAAAGACCAGATGCGGGATGCATTAAATGTTCCTCTGCCTGTGTCACCAGAGGGCCATTTTGGTTCCAGGAGCAACGCCTGGATGGGGGCTAAAGGGCAAAGCCAAGAATGTTTGGGATATTTTTACGTTGCAGGTACCGCAATGGAGTATTTCAACTGTGTTGAAATTGTATTGGGTGCAAACTAAATAGTTAACAAAATCGTTATTTGACCATTTTCCATGGCATAGTTTAAACCAACAACCTGTAGATTTGAAGATTTAAGGAGCTTGTCTGAAGGGAGCGTGGACGACATACTTTAGGGGTTTAGCAGCATATGCTGTTTTTAAAAAATAATTTTACTCACCTGTTCTTTAGCGAAATGGCAACGGGACAAGTAGGTTATCTACGATAAGTGCGAGCGAAGGGCGCCTAGAAATGTTACTCCTTAAGACATTTTTTTGTATTATTAGCCTCTGTCAAGGATCTTTTTTAATAAACTTCTAGTCGAGACTGTTCTCCAGGAGGCACCATCATGACACCATCTAAGCGATCGACACTATCAGTTTTCAGAAACTCTTTGCCCGAAATGCCTCTCAGATTGCTAGAAATAGTACTTCCCATGACTTTTTTGTCGCCTGTACACTTCATTTTGTTTTAGAAATGCATAATTTAAAAGAGAAACATAGGCCTAAATTAGAAAAAAATTTCCGTAAGATTACTGTCCCGACCAGTGGTTCTCAGGTGTCTCGGGCAGAGGGCCACTTTTAATTGAGATGTAACTTTAAATTTACCGCAGTCACCAGGACCTCATTGAGCAGTTTGTTTCGGTACTAAAACTTGGTACTGGGCAGAATCCTCCAATGACCATCCTAGTACACGTCGTGAGCCGCAAATAGCCTGGAGCCGCCGAAACTCTAGGATCTATACACTTCTTTATCGTTTTACATTTTTACAAGTTTATAATCGAATACAAAAATACGCAGTCATAATTGTATTGATAAATAGGGGAGGATCCAGGTTTGGAGAAAGAAGTGGACGGGCGCTCGTTTGTCAGGACGATACCGTCACATAAGATGGCACAGATGTGCCAATAGTAGGGGCCGGGGTCTCCCTAGGAACATATTTGAAAAATAAGAAGCCATTGTTTGCAATTTACCGGGTTCTTAGGGCCATTCAAGATAACTAGGACAATGCACATTTTCAATATTTTTATTGGCAATAATTGATTATGTGTCAGGATTTGCCAGAAAAGAGGATGGGTACAATAACTAAGATCCCAGAAGTGGCGACAGGAAGGATACCAGCAGGAGATAGTCGAATGGAAGACACCCGTCAAAAAACACCATTCCCAGGGGCGGATCCAGGTTTTTACAAAAGGGGAATAACTTTGTGAGGACAAAGTTTGAACCTAAGAGCTAAAGTGTGCGAAGCCTCGACGGGAGGGATTTATATTTCAGGCCTATTTCATCAGTGGAAGTTTGTATTAAAATGACTTAGTTTGTAATATCAGAATACCCGACGGCGTAGCTAGACAATTCTTGTGCGAATGCCAGGGCCAAGATTTTCAGATAGATTCCCCTCTTCAAATCAGTTTTACTGCTGATTCAGTTGTAAAAGGGATATGTTAGTTACAATAGTTTGGGGAATTTGGCTTAAGACATAAGTGCTTCTGTTAGTAGGTGACCCTCTCCCCTTTAGAAAATTTTAAGAAGGCTTAGTGCTTGCATGAAAAATGGCGCAATTCACTTCGATATCAACATAAGGTGTTGATCAAGAAACTTCTCTGCAAATCTGGAGTGGGGGTTCTAGGTCAATCCCTTGGCAGAGTCATCCTCAGTGGTAGGATCCACGGGGGATCGATGAGGTCTAGTTGCAAAGCCTTGAACATCTGGGATATTTACAAAATTGTGGTCACTTAAATGAAGCTTTCAACTGGCAATGAACAAGCCATAAAGACCATAACTGATAACCAATTTAAATATTGGTTCAGACTTGACATAGGTCGACTTGATGTGAGTTGGCACTGGAAAATTGACTGCGGAGAGGGTTGCACTGTTTTTCCAAATAATAGGGCCACTTAGCTTGTCGTACAGAATCGATATGAATGAGACACCTGTAAGAACTAGGTGCCCGAGAAGTGCATCGAAAATTTTTATTGAGTATATCATGATTGCGTAGCTTTCTGGATTTTTTTAGTGTGGATCACTGCGTATTCCATGACGATCAATGATCATGCGCTATCAGAAATTTTAAGGTGGCGAACATTTCTGTGTGGAGGGGCTGTGGCAATCACCCCTCCCCCCCTTCTTACACCACTGATTATACCACATCTAAAGAAGCAAACAGCCTACTTAGTGTTACTGTCACTGTTAGGTTGTAACAGTATGCTTAGACAAGGTGAGTGACTTAAAAAGCGCAGGCACAACTACACCAGTACACTGTACATAAGCCTATTTTACAACTGTTGCTGTTAAACATAAGAAATGCTCACACACAAAATCCGCCCAATTTTAGTGCTTTTGAGAAGAGAACATTAGGTGAAATGTTTTATATTTCACATGTTTTGAGACATTAAAATGAAATATTCCACTGTAGTAGCTTACTATTTTTACTTTATTTATGTTCGTTGTTGCCTTAACTGTTTAAAGGCGTTACAACCAACACCTGCCCAAACAGTGGAGTTGAACGAACTTGATTTCAACACTGGGACGTAAAAATTTATTCGGTGTGGACATCTTCTTTCGTCTTTTGAAATGCGGTCATGATATTACCCAGGCATGTACTAATATAAAGGAGAAATCTACGTTTAATTGAGTATGAATTTCGAAGAAAATCATCCACAAACAAATACCACAAAGCTTGTAAACATGTTCGATCTCCTCTAGTATACATAAAATATTTTTTGTAAATTATATAGTGCAGTATGACAACTTAGCAACTGCGGAATAGGTTAGCTATTAATCACCATACATCACTCCAAAATGAGCAAAATAAAAAGGGGTCTGGGGTTTTCCCAGAATTATTTTTAAATTAAACACTATCAAATACAATTTCCTGTCATCTGACTAGGAAGATAAGTTTACATAAACATTGAAAAGCAGCTAAAGGATCGCCCCTAAAAAAGTGGCGTAGAAAGGAGGCTGGACCGAAAAATCCCCCTACTCTATGGATCCACGCCTGATCCCCTGTTAGAATATTTTGCTCAAGAAACTAATTTATGTAAACTTGATTCGGTGTCTTTGTAATCTTTTTAAGGGCACATCGAAGACTCTACAACCACTGGGGGCAAAAATAGAAGAACCACCGGGGGGGGTGACCTCTACCCGGGATAACATTCATTGCATCGTATTCACCACACCTGCCAATGAACTTGTTAAAACTCAGCCTCCAGTCGTTGTCACCATCGTTTTACACGCCACAAAGGGACCTTGTTTATCAGCCTCGCCCCCTTCATTTTGAAAATCATTCACGTCTTCGGGTTTGGGCTTTTCCATCACAGAGAAAGCCCCAAGAGCTTTTGCGCTGCCCTAGGCCTACACATAGCATTTACCCTAACATAAGCTTTCATTAGTTTCTTTGCATACATAGTTATAGACATGGAGAAGGAGGTGTTTGCCACACTCCAGTGGGTGAAAGCTGGGGCATTAAGCTGAAAAGGGTTATGAATCACTCATTAATGTCTCAACAATTTTGTTTTAACTTCCAACTGAATCACCACTCAACTGGTAGATAATTAGGTGACTCCAGCGCCTCAAACCTATTTAGTAAGCACTATTTTGTCAGTAAAATTTAGTGTGAAACAAGTCTGTGAATGGACCTTTAACAAGATTGGTCTATAAGCTAGAATGGGGATGGGGGTGTAAAAGGAGACACTGTCCGGGTGTCCGGGACCGTTTATCCTGAGGAGAATTCGTTCGGGACAGAAAATCCTGAGGTAAAACTGTCTTCCCGGACACATTTTCCTCATGAGAAAAAGTCCGTGTTGGGAGAGTCTGTCCCGGACAGCGTCTGACGGGAGGGAGTGTCCGGACAAAATGTGTCTCGGACCATTTCTCCCGGGAAATTTGAGTCCGTGTTTAACGGTACAGCAATAGCGGGTGACACACCACCATAGAAAAGTATATTAATGCACATATTTGTTCAATATCACAAATATCACCAAGAAGAGACAATAAGATTTTTAATAACTTAGCAAATAGGATGGGGTGTTCTTTTAATATGATAAGAAGGCAGACCAAATTATGTATCACTGATGCCAAAGTGGGATCACCTGAATCAACTTTTGGGAAATTATGTATATCAGGCTGTCAGTCAGTAAAAAGGCTCGGCTAAAGCGCGGGTCACACTAGAGTGATGGAATTACTGTCCGATTTTTGTAAGTTTTAGTTAAAACATTCTCCTTTCTTGGCCAGAAAGAGCCAAAAATTTCCCAACCTGTGTAAATATATGATTTGTATCAGAGAACTACGAAAATGAAATGTAAACCAATTATTTGGTGACGTCACATCGGCAGACAGCATTAATCATACACGTGTGCAAAATTCGGATTGATTTTCGAACGAATAGCGCTCAGTCGAACGATATAATTTGTATAATGGTAGCAGAACAGTTAATCGTAAGACTGAATAGGTAGGAAGAGTTATCGATATAGCGTGACCATCCTTAAAACAAAGTCTGCGTAAAATACTTGGTCCGATCTAGAAAAATTTGGGTAGGATTTCAGATTGAAAATCAACGTAGTGTGAACTTTAAATGTAAGAAAACTTTCAGCTCGAGTAAATAAAACCATTCACGGTGATGGTATGATATATTGAAATTTGCATGAATTGCCAATTTATCAGCTTTCATACTAGAGGTAGCTTGTAACTGGCGAAAACATTTACAAGGTTTTAGAGGCAACTTTACTTGACCAAATTATTGTGTAAGTCAATAAATGATTTATTGAGGGTGTGCTGCCTACAGAGATATGTGACCTATATTCCGGGATACTTTGTCCGTGACTGCTTTGACTGATGCTTTGTAATACGGTAGCGGTGGATAAGTATCTGAGAGTTCAAGTAGGGGAAGGATATAGAGTAAAACGGTAGGGGGATTCATTGCATGACAGATGACTGAGCAGACTGAATCAGCGATGTTTTGTTAGCTACACCGAAGTAAGTATAGGAACGATTTTACATACACGCAGTCACAACTCACGCACGTACCGTCACAGAAGTCCTGGTAGACATTTAGTACCTTAGTGATATTTTGTCATTGATGTAATGCCATGGACCTAAGTTCACCGAGGCTATGTGAGGCAGGAAAGATGAGTACCGAAAGCGGTAGCATGAATACATGTTCCTCCCTGCCCCAGTGTCAGGCATTGAGATAGCATTAGGGAAGTATCTCACACTGTGGCAAGTCAACTTTTTATGGGTATAACCCCAGTACAGAATATATTACAGGCGAAATAACTTTGTTAATTGGGGTGACATGCACAGTTGTGAAAACACTATATCCAGGGATATGTTACTTAAAACTAGGCCGACTGCATGGTCAAGTGGTTAGAGCATCCGACTTGCAGCCGGAAGGTCGGGGGTTCGAATTTTGGCCGGGTCATACCAAAGCCTATAAAAGTGGAACCTACTGCCATTGTGCTTGGTGCTCAGCATAAGCAATGGGGTAGGGAAAACAAACCAGTGAGCCACAACTGAAAAAAAGAGCGTGGCCAACCTGACGTAAACCAATTGGTTAGAAACTGAGCTGTAAAACCTCATCTATCTAACTAAGCCTAAACGTTACTTATAACTAGACCTGGGTAGAAACTCCAGGAAAATCGAGGGTGCGCTCGAAACGAAGCACACCTGTACAAGATGGACATCACACACTGCAGTCATATCCCTTCCAATGGATGACGTTGTCAACAGGGATCGACTTGCTGATTTTTGTGGAGGGCAAACAATTACTAGCTAGTATTATTTCTCCATTGACTTACACACTAATTTTTGTCCATTTCGTAGCCTCTGGACCCTTGTAGAAGTTTTCAACGGGCACAAGCCACCCCTCATATGAAAGCTCACGAGTAGGCCTTTCACAATAATTTCAAATTTGTGTACCATGACCAATGAAATTTTGAGCTAGAAGGGCTTGTATAATAGAGTGGTGGTTCCTGCTTTTTTTTACTCATTCAAAGGCCAATTGCATCTCGGAAGGATATATTGCAAAAAAGTGCCTGAAATACCTTCATTTTCTTTATTTTTCCTGGACAAGTACTTCAATTCCTCTCCTACCAGGTACACATCTCAAATTGAACACATCACTTCAGTAACATGGTCTAAACTGTCCCCCAAAAAGGTTTTTCTAGGGTGTTAAATTCGTAGGGTAACTTCCTCCGCGGGGATTCCCCTTGAATTAGTGGTCCGCTACCTTCAAATACCGTGCTTTACTTCATTTGTCGCATGCTCTCATTAAAAAGACATAGGCGTTCAAGTTCGGAACTGAGTCCTCTCGCTGGTGATAAAAGGTGTGGGCAATAAGACACTTTTTGGTAAACTTAAAAGAATGCATTGTTCATTTACAGCAAGTGATACATAGGTTTCTTTAAGGTTTGCTTATTCGGAATTTGCAGGTTTCTCTCCCTTTCTTTTTCTTGTTTTCTACTATTTATTCGAAGGTTTTGGGGTGGTTACCTCTATAAACTCAGAGCGGTAAATGCTTTTGTGACTGAGGCGATGCTGTTTAGCCAAATCGCGGCCACGTTTACTCACGACATGGCGCGACACGCCGTCGCGTCTGGTGTAGTCGTGGCAGTGTGAACACTTCCACGACTACGATAGAATTCTTCGAATTCCGTCGGGTCGTAGGCCGCCGACCGGATTAAACATGCCCAGTCGTAGACGGATGACGTCAGTATTTGTCGTACTGATGTTGACTCTCAAGAGACGGGACGAACAGTCCTTCTGTGTTTTGGCCAATCAGTGAGTAGCGTTCACTCACATGGTTTTCCCGTCCTGCAAACGTCAATGACCACAAGCTCGTTGCACGTTTGAATACGGCAGGTATGGGGAGTTGGCTCCGAAACGCTCCAAAACTGTTTCCAGTTACAAGACTAGATGGGGCTATGGTGGGTAACCTCAGTTCTGTGATGAATTGTATATCGTATGTACATGCTTGTGTACACCAGACTTCTTAACTAAGCTTTCGCCAACATTTTAGTAAAGATAGTTAATATTATGCCGAAGATACGTGTACGTATATAGGCGCACAAGCCAGAGGCTGAAAAAATATTTCTTAGCCGGATTATTGACAAAATAAGGCAATTTTTGTAGGGTAGCACAGGTTTCACTCAGGAAAAAACGACTTAGCTCCAGGAAAAATATCCCTATGAGTGTATACTGAACTGAATGGCAGGGGTCGGTTGCAGTGATAACGCCTCCTGTCGCGTACTGACTTTTCCTGGAGTAGTAGGTCAGAATGCAAACATTTAGGTTACATTTGCAATTGTACAGTTAGGTCCGGAGTGTTTCGAAGTTATGATTCTCATTTTCCACTGCTAGGATCAAAGGAAGCGTACCACTCAAGTTGGCGAACATAGTTAACAGTACGATTTATCATGTAACTTTGTGTTTTGTGTATGTTTGTGTGTCTGTGTGTGAATGTGTGCGTACGTGTACGCTCGAGTTTGTATGTATGAACTACGGGACACGATCCAGGGTTCCGGCTGTCCAAAAATTTTTACCCCACCAATCCCCAAACCCGATCGACGCGCCTGGCCACTCTTCCTCAGTTCTGATAATTATAGCTAAATATAGTAAACCTTTTTCATCTTTTCAAGTAACTTAATAAGTAGAATACATGGCTTTATGTAAATGTCGGGAACTTCATCTCATTTCGCTAAACGTAGTTAGTGGCTAGTGACTCGTGGGTGTAGTGAGGAGGGAAGCACAATGTAAGTTATGCCCGATAGGGATCAACTGATGGGATAATTGATCTGTATAAGCGTTAAATAAGTCGCTGCCCCCGTCGGGGATTCTCACCCCCCCCCCACCGGGCAAAACCTGGCCCGACCCGTGGAGGGATGGGAATGTTTTCCTTCATACCATATGACTTGTATATGTGTTATGAGCAATGAACTTGAAACTGGAAGCTCCATTTTTGAGGGAGGCAACTATTTTTGATGGACGGCCATATTCCCTGGGAGGGCGGGTCGCCCTCTATGTCCCGCCCTGTGGAGAACACTGGGATCTAATATAAAATGAAACAAACTAGCCTATAGCACCATTTTGCATCTAAGCCCTTCGAAACAGCAAAAAAGTTTTAAGAGGAGACCCCTTCACCAGGACGGAGGTCAAGAATGGGGACGATGAGTCGACTGCCCCGCACACCAGAAAACTGGCTACGCCCCTGTGCATTTTAAACGTGCAGACGTCAAATATTTGCTCCTCAATTCCACTTGACACATGATTCTTTTGGAGTATAACATTTATGCTAATGTCATTTGATATGTCATGCGTCTACCATATATTCTCTGCTTCAGTAATGTTTTCGGTTTAAAGGAAAATCATGCATGCAATTTCTCTCTTTGGCGTGTCATATTATGCTTTTCTTCTTGAAGGAAGTCAGCCTGTCCTTCTGGGTCACAACCGCCACGACTGCCTACGATCCGACAAGACATCTCCCGACATAGACAGTATTCATAAATTGTAGACATTCTGACGCCTTCCTTAACTTACGAAAACACCGCTTCGACTCTTACCGACGAAGCGTCAAAAGCCAGCTGCCTCTTTGGCCAGCTGCACGAAGCGCGCTAACAATTATTCCTTCATAATTGACATGCACCCTGAATTTTATTTGGCCCATTTCGTAGACTGGACCCATACAGAAATGATACTACATCCAATTACAAACATGAACTTATATCGTTTTCATGACCATGACCCACTCTGTGCCATCTCCCACGGTGGGAATGTGCTATGTTCGCCAACTTGAGTGGTGTGCTTCATATAATCTTAGCAGTGGAAAAGGAGAATTATAACTTCGAAACACTAGTGGCCAAATTGCAAATTTAACCTTAATGTTTGCATTCTGACCTGCTACTCCAGTACATGTTGGAAAAGTCAATGCGTCAAAGAACTGCAGAAGGCGTTATCACTGCAACCGACCCCTGTCAAACAGAATCATTCAGTTCAGTATACACTCATAGGCGGAAGGATATTTTTCTGGGGCTAAGTCGTTTTTGCCAGAGTGAAACCTGTGCTACCTTACAAAAATTGCCTTATTTTGTCAATAATCCGGCTAAGAAATATTTTTCAGCCCCTGGCTTGTGCGCCTATATACTTACACGTATTTTCAGCATAGTATTAATAATCTTAAATAAAATATTGGAGAAAGCTTAGTAAAGAAGTCTGGTGTACACAAGCATGTACATACGATATACAATTCATCACAAAACTGAGGTTACCCACCATACCTAGTCTTGTAACTGGAAGCAGTTTCGGAGCATACTCCTCGTACCTGCCGTGTTCAAACGTGCAACGAGCTTGTGGCTATTGATGTTTGCAGGTAGCACACCATTAACTCAAGTGGAATCCCCGCGGAGAAAGTTACCCTACGAATTTAACACCCTAGGAAAAATTTTGGGGGACAGTTTAGGCCATGTAAAAGAAGCGATGTGTTCAATTTGTGATGTGTATGAGCACTTTTTTGCAATATATCCTTCCGCGATGCAAAACGTCATTTTGAATGAGTAAAAAAACAGGAACGACTACTCCATTATACAGGCCCTTCTAGCTCAAAATCTCAGCAGTTATGATACAGAAATTGGAAATCGTTGTGAAAGGCCCACTCGTCGGCTTTTATATAAGGGATAGCTTGTGCCCGTTGAAAACTTCTACAAGGGTCCAGGGGCCACGAAACCGACCCAAATTAGTGTGTAAGTCAATGGAGGAGTAATTGGTGGTGTGCTACTTGCAGGACGGAAAAACCGTGTGAGCGAACGCTACTCACTGATTGGCCAAAAACACAGGACTGTTCGTCCCGTCTAGGGAGAGTCCACGTCACTACAACGAATACTTTTATTGACTTACACACTAATTTGGTCAAGTAAAGTTGCCTTTAAAACCTTGTAAATGTTTCTGCCAGTTACAAGCTACCTCTAGTGAGAAAGCTGATAAATTGGCAATTCATGCGAATTCCGGTTTAACGAAACCATGACCATGAAGGTTTCCTACGGGAACTCAAAGTTTCCAACATTTACCATAGCCTTTTACTAACTCAGAGCCTGATAAGCCTGTACAACCGCCACCTGCTAAACCCAAAATTTCCCACAAATTGTTTCAGGTCACCCCATTTTGGCATAAGTAATACTTTATCTCTTCTTCTTTCTTATATTTACAGAAAACCCCATTCTATTTGCTAGCATAACGAAAAAAATCTTTTTGTCTCCTCTTGGTGATATTTGTGAGAGTAAACAAAACGGCGCATAAATGTCCTTAATTTGGGTGGCGTTTTACCTGTCATTGCTGTACAGTTTGACACAGACTTAAAGTTCCCAGGATAAATGGTCCGTGTCACAATCTTCCGGGACACTTTCTCCTAGCAAACACTGTCCGGGACTCAAAATCCCGACCGCGACTTTTCCTTCTGAGTACAATGTGTCCGGGGAGACAGTTTTAACCCAGGAAATTCGGTCTCCGGGAACTTTGTCCTCAGGATATAGTGTCCCGGACACCCGGACAGTTTGTCCTTTTACAGGGGCATGACAATTTGCAGGTGAGTTCTCACACAGATGTATCGTTAAAGAAAGTCAAATCTCAGCGCCAAAGTTCATATCCATAGTGTTACAGTACGCTATCATTAATCCTGTAAGGTTAATGATACGGCAACTACCATTTTTGAGTTGGGCTTTTAAATTAAAAAGGTTGTAAACATGGGCTAGCTAAACCGCGCCATTAGGAGGCATCGACATAGTGTTATAACATATAATACATAAACATTATGGGGTTGTCCCATTTTTGTGGTCATTTTAGTTAAAATGACTAGCTGCAAATTAGGACTGAATCATTTATTTCAAAGTCTGTCTCAATATTACAATAACTTACTCCAAAAATAAAATGCCTGGCTTAGGAATCAGTAAGTTGTACCTGGCATTAACACTTACGTAGCGATGTACACTGGAATTTATATTAAAGGATTATGTATTTATGAGACACATCTGCAATGTCAGAATATGAAAATGGTAGCTGGGGGTTACACATATCTTTGATTATGATAACTTTTTACCTAATGTGTGCGCAATTGTCACGTTTTGCACTCCTTGCCTGATGACCATCAATAGGTTTCCATTAAGAGGCGATTATGTGGTTTTCTTATATTATGAACAACATATGAAATGTGATGTAGGCTACATTATTTGAAGTACCGTATATATTACTCATTACAGAAGCTTACTCAAAGGTCATTTAGTGTATTAACGAGGATAAGCTTTATGACAACATACTTATTAATCCTCTAGCTGAGGCATGGGCGGTGATCCGTCTTTGAAAGTGTGGGGGGTATATTGTCAGTGACACTATCTAAGCGAAGCGCCAACATCGGTTGGCGCGGAGCGTACAAAGAAAATTTTGGTAAAAATACCACCCAAATCACCGGAAATGGTCCTTTCCAGGCTTTGCAACGCGACACTATGACAACAAGTATTCCCTGCAAAATGGACATATCGTAAAAAGTCTAGAAAAAGGTTAAGGGTCCTGATCTCCGGAAGTAGTCAGTGGCACTATCTAAGCGGAGCGCCACAATCAGTTGGCGTGAAGCGTAGAAAATTTTGCCAAAAATACTCCCAGATCACTGGAAATGGCCCTTTCCAGGTTTTGCAAGGTGATACTATGACAACTGTCAGAAGTATTTCCTAAAAAAATAAATAGGCCTATTGTAGAAGTCTAGAAAAAGGCAAAGTTATCTGATTTCCGGGGTTGATTTCATGGGGGGGGGGATATAGTGTACAGTATCCCCCATCCAATTTCATGGACGGATATATCCCCCATCCCCCAGGATCGCCGCCCATGGTCTAAGGGGAGGGTGACCCCTTTGGAAAAGTTGTGGATATTTGAGGGACATAAAATGCAATTTGGTGCATCCTTTTCCACAAATTTTAAGGTAAATAACTGCAAATGTTTGACATTTTTACAGAAGATTTTTGACATTTTTTTGGAAAATTTTTGGATATTTGAGGGATCTTAGATGTAATTTGGTACATCTTTTTGGATAAGTTTTAACAGTTTAAAGACAATTCGTCATTCCAATGTATATTTTAAGTGTGGTGCTATTAAAATTCTCAGTTGGTAACTGCTCTGGGCTCGACATCAAAGTTTGAAAATTCAAAGATGCAGAGTATTTCACATTCCACACAATGCAGAGAGAGAAAGAGAGTGTGTTTAGATTACACATTATGGCCTTTTATGCTCACCAGGACATGACCTTAAGCAATAAAATAGGTTTGTGCCTGCATAAGGAGGAGCTTTACTTAGTTAGGGGAGGAGCTACAAGTTGCATAGATGGGAGAATTGGAACTGTTTGGTATGATGAGAATTGCCCTTTAATGTAAATTACTGCAAATTTTTGACATTTTTTATAGAAAATTTTTGACAATTTCTTTACAAAAATTTTTCAATACTTGAGGGACCTTACATGCAATTTGGTGCATCATTTGGACAAATTTTAAGGTAAACTACTGCAATTTTTTTTTATATTTTTACAGAAGAACCAAATAAGGGATTTTCGTCCTTGGAAAGTGTGGGTCTGAAGCATACTTGCGCCCCCACAATTTTCGCTGGGGATGTCGCCCCTTGCCTCCCCCCCTTCGCTTCCTGCGCCCTTGAAGCCATACATAAACAAGAAATCTCTCAAGGGGAGAAATTCCACTCCTTCACTTAGACACCACACCTCTTCCCTTACACCCAGTAAAAACTTTTCGAATTCACGGTACCGGTATGAAACTTTTTCTACATAGCCTATTATCAGTTTGAAACTCTGCCAAACATAGCACCATCTTGCATCTAAGCCACATTTAATGAACAAACTTCTCAAAGTGGAGAGGACACTTCCTTCCCCTTAGACCCCTTCTCCATGACAGCACATCCGCACTAGGTGACAAAGAGAGGATCCGTTCCGGGTGCAAAGTATCCTAGATACGCCTATGCACTCTTGACACCGGTTTTCTGGCTTTATCTGATCTGGGATTGCGATATCATTTTCTGTGCCGCTCCCACTCGCCCAATCATACAATCCTGGCGGCCCCACTGCGTAGTACCGGGTAGATCAAAACGTGACTGTCACCTCCGGAGTGCATGACAGTCCCCGTGTGAAGGTAGCCACAAGGATAGCCGACATACACAAGCTAAACAAAACATTGTGAGATCAATGAAAAGGTTTATTGTAGACAAAAAGCAAAAGGGGGAAACGAAGTCACCACTTACCAACCAGTATCACGTTTGTGTACTCGGACACTAGTTAATGATTTTACACAAACCCTTCACTGTCCTTAGTTTTCTTCTTTTCTGAGTATAATGGAGCAAACAGCAAACAAAACTGTTTTAAAAGAATAAACTATTATAACATAGCCTCACTCCTTTTATTGATAACGACAAGAGGGTTCAAAGTCACTATTTACGAATGAATCGAAAGTACCTACTTACTACCAGAGAGTTGTGATATGACTGCATGATTGAGCAAATATTCTTCCTTCGAGCTCTGTCTCCGTAAAACACACTAATCTGTTTTTAGTTCTTTTGCTTACAAATTTATGAGTACGGTCACACATCTTGATGGATTATATCTTATCAGGTCCTATTAAAACTCTTCAAGCTAGATCCTGATAGATAGTATCAATTCAAATTTCCAAGCACTGCTTTGTTCTGCGGTAAAAAAAATTGAAAAATGTTTACCAACTACATATTTGTACCTGTGCAAAAGTCACGTCAAGTCACGTGCCAGTCACGTCTGGTCACGTCAATATGAGAAACTTGTGCTTCATAGCCCTTCAGGAAACTAAAATTCAGAAGGACGTCAATGAATGGGAATATGTAACACCACAACACGTTATTGAAGATGAAGCAATACAAATTGACAACTACTATATGTTTGGTCATGATGGAAATTTCACGGTAAATGGAGGAGGTTTGATTACATACATATCAAACAAATCATCGGACAGTCGGTCGTCCCAAGGTACGCTTAACCCTTTCTAATCCAGACATTGAACTACTAGCTGTAAGAGCACGCCCCAGATTTCTACCCACAATGTATCGAACATTACCATCATAAATGTTTACACGCCCCCGCAAGCAAACTTTTCAGTAGCTGATGCGGAATTAAAGAAAGCAGTATTATACATGATCTTGAAAGACAACAAGAGTATTATATTAGTGGGAGATTCAATAGAGAAAGAGTTACTTTTCTTGAAACCACGGGATCTAAACACCTTGTAAATTTTGCCACTTTGCCAAGATCAAATTCCATATTAGATGCGGCCTATGTTAACAACGATTCCTACAAAGCCACTAAACTCCATCCTATTGCTACATCGGATCATTACAGCATTTGCCTTATTCCAAAGTATACCGAAAGACACAGAGAACCACAAAAGAGACCTAGGCGAATGGATAGAGATATCAGTGATAGCAACATACAAAACCTACGTGATATGTTTGTATCTACAGACTGGAATGTATTTATAAAGTCATGTGACACATTTGTGACCTGACCGAAGTTGTTTGAGTTATAGTGATTTTACAACTAATATTTGCATTCCTACTAAGCTGATACCTATCAACGATATGATGAAAAGTTTACCTGCAGATAATATTATCAGAGAACTTGAGAAGGAAAGAAGAAAGCAATTGAAAATGGTGACTCAACTCAAAGAAACAATCTGCAAAGGGCCATCAATAAATATGTTTACAGGATTAGAAGTGAATATTTTATGGCGGTAACAGCTGACTCAGCTTCTTTATGGAATTTCCTTAAGTCCCTACGTCAACCTAAAAGCGAGACTACCATAACTGAGATAACAGAAGACTAGGTTGTGAACTGAATACACATTTTGCAAGATTTGATAGAGCAGCAGGGAAAGACGTTAATCTACATTTACCAGACCAATCTGGTTTGTCTATACCTAAAATAGGAGATGATGAAGTTAGAAAGCAATTTCAACTTGTAAAAGGTGGAATTGCTGCTGGGTTCGACAATATACCTTTTTGGGTTTTAAGTGTTGTTGTTTTGAGATAGCAGATATTTTTACTGTAATTTTTAATGAAAGTATCCAACAAAACCATGTTCCCTCTTTGTGGAAACATGCCAAAACAAGCCCAGTGCCAAAAACGTGTCACCCTGTGTCAGTAAATGATTATCGACCAATTGATATATCGAGTATTGGCTTCAATTCTATGCAAAAATTATTACTTCCATCTTAGATGCAGTCCATCCTCAAACAAGGTGACCCCAACCAATTTGCATATAAAAGGGAGTTTCATGTACAGATGGCTTTCTTACTTTCGTGCATGGTATCGTGTCTGAACTAAATATGAAAGACACAACAATATCCAAAGTTTACTCCTTGACTTTTCAAGCGCTTTTAATACTGTTTTACCAAACCGCTTAATAAGTGACCTTTGTAGTTTTATCGATGAAAACTGGCTTATTCACTGGCTGGTAGATTTCCTCCAAGGCTGGTCAAGACAAGTAAAATTACAAAAAGGATATTCGTCGACTTCTGAGATAAAAGTTGGTGTTCCACAAGGTGGTCCCCTATCAGCGCTATTATTTACCATCTATACTGATGAAATACGTTCTAATTCAAATTGCTCTGTAATTAAATATGCTGATAACACCGCTGTTCTCTTAACCTTCTTATCACCAAAATAAATGTGACTATCAAGATTTTATTACGAAAATTGTCAGCACTTGCGATGAAAAGAACTTACTTCTAAATCCAAAGAAAAGTAAAGAAACGGTGTTTGAAAATATCAATATAAAACACAAAGGCTTAATTGTCACAACAGAGGAGAAAACGGTGATTCGTGATCCCTACACAAAGTTCCTGGGACTCTGCATTGACGATAAGCTAACTTTTACTAACCATATTTCAAAGATTTTATCTTAAGTATATTACATTGTTTCCTCGTTAATGTATGTTGCCCGTCATTTTTCCATTGAAACGCGTATGAAAGCATTTAAGGCATCTATAGTACCTCATATTATTTATGCAGTCCCAGTTTGGTACCATTTAATTCACATAAAAGACAAGAAAAGAATTAAGAGTTTTCTGAAATACTGTGCTAAGATATTTTGCCTTGACTGCGACTAACTTGAAAATCAGGTAAATCTTGTTGCAAGAAGGGTATTTGTCAGACTTGCCAAAAGTATCCACACTCTAAAAACAGTTGAGCAAACATAGCACATGACAAATTGTTGGGGAAAAAAGTTGTTAAAAGTTGGGCAAAACATCACGATATTCCCTTATTATTGTTTAAATTTTGCCCAATATATTTAGCAAAGTGTGCTAAAAAATGTAGCATGTGCTATGTTTCTCCAACATTGAGTATTTTTGCCCAACTGTTCTGAAAGTGCATGGCATACTCCAAAGAACATCCCCTACATTTGGAGCTGACTTCATTGTGCAATAATGCAAACTGTAATTTAAGGAATACTGCGGTCATTCCAAGTTTTAGAATCATACTTTTTAAAAATTCGTTTATTTACAGAGCTGCCCTTTTCATTAAGAATGGATTTTTAGATCCTCTTTTATGACCTTTTAGATGTGTTTTTTAAGTCTTACATTTTTGTAAATTTTATATGTATTCATATCGTGTTGTGCTAATCCTTTCATTTCTTTTATAGTTTTGTATTTTTATGTACTCACTTTTGATCCTTTTTATAAATTTTACATAATTTATACTGAAATAAAAAACTGAAACTAAAACTGAAACTCAAGGTAGTTTTGCCGCAGCTCTTCAAGCCTTTTAGTTTGCTATTGAAAGATGTCTTCTTTGTCTTAAAGCTACAATCACTCTTTTCCGTCTGAAAATTGTTGTTATTGGTAAAGGACCACATTGCTTTTAGTTTGTTTCATGTTGTGAATAACTAATCCAGAACATCCGCTATGATTCTTCGCCTAAAGGAAATAGACGGTAGGCTACATGTCATGTTCTTTCAGTCTGGGCTACTGGCTTGGTAGGCATGCCTGGCGTGGGCTGGCCCATTTGGAGGAAACGTAAGTTATTGTATTGTGTGGGATCATGTCCTGTAGTATATGGGTTGGTCGCGTATGGATGCGATGAGGAGAAGCACAGAGCACTACACTCGGGTATGAGATTGGCTGAACTATGGACTACATTTGGGGGAAAATTACACAGGTCTCTGTATGAGGGCAGTATCTAGACCAGGCTATAAGGGTTCCATACAGGAGAAAAAAGGGCCACACTGCATGGGATCACTGAATGTTTCATAGGCCCTTGTAAATCCTTTCATTATCTTTGCACTCACCAGCAAGCCCCTGTATCATAAAATTGATTTGATGTTCCTGTGAAGCTATTATATAAATGATCAAATTGTGTGACTTGAAACTTCTTAGTGCAAATCCAGTGCTATTTGAAGATAACCAAGTGCTTCAGCCCAGATGATCTCAATTCTGTAAATACCTCAGAGCTTCTGGGGGTTTTCCGTTAAGGGCAGTGCCCCTGAACCCCATCTTGCGCACTCCGACGGTCCCCTGGACCCCACTTCGGCGCCGTTGGGTAACTCCGACTGACATTGCCTCCACCACTTTCCTACATCAAATCCCTCCCATTATACTGACGCTCCACGCCTAGTAGAAGTAGAACTATAGTGACAAATTTGTATTTGAGAGTGGGATTCCCTTCATTCTAGGACTTTCGGAATGCTTGATATCTTCTTGTACTGGTGACCGACGTAATGTCCACATAAAGGAGAAGTTACAATTGTATGGTTTAGAGATTTTTAGTTTTGCTACAATTTAGGTCGTTTGAATACTACAGGATTTTCTCCTCCACTGGCGACCCATGCATGGTGTTCGTTTTTCGGCAATAGAGGGCGCCCATTTATTCTTTATCAGTGCTGCCAGTTTAAAATGGAAACCTTCGATGAAATTATATGGGAGTTCATATTTTAAGGGAAACTGCTCTGCCGACATAGTCTCAGGTTGTGAATGATTGGAGCTTGACAGGTTTTATTAAGTCCAAATTTTCTTGCATTTGAAGTTCTGACTGCATGTAAACCTTATAAAGTCCTGTTCTTCCTTTACAAAATAATTCTCGTTTAAGAGGTGTAAATTTTTGAAACATGTTATCTCATATTTAGGTATGTTGAGGAGCAGCTGACAAAGTATGGAAAGTGTCATTTCCTGCATTTTGAGAGGTATTTTGATAAACATTTCCTTGTTATGCTACTCGTCAAGAAACACTATTTTTACTGAAATGCCCAATTCATGCATATTAACTTCGTTTACATTCAATATACATTATGTTTGCTTCGACACATCATGAAAGATAATTGTTAGGAAAATAAGAGAAAATTGATGGGATGTAGGTGCTACTTTCAAATGAATTTTGGCCGACTGCTCATTCCACTTGATCAGAATTATAGCCCTGATTATTTCAGTTTGAAGTTGATTACAACTTGACAACTTTATATATGCAGTTGCAAGGGGATACGTTTACAATTCCGTGATTTGCAACGTGGTCATCACTTAATACCTGTTTTTACGTAGACTTATTTTTTGGCATTCGGGGATGAGATCTAGTGAGAAAAGTCTAGATGCAGTGTCACTGGCCCCTTCTTTAAACAGAGCCATTTATGAATAACTACTAGAATATGGGGGTACACTAGTTTAAATTGCGGGCCTACATTCTCCCTTAAATTTAACCTGAATTATTGGTTCTTATTCATTATACAGAGTAACTCAAGGTGATTGAGGATGTCACGACTAACGATTGTCTTCTTTCTTGTGTGGGCCGTATTACTGGTGAAAGGAAATGAATCTTCACCCAATGGAATCAGATTCATCGGAGTTGGATACCACCTCATTAACGGAAATCCAGAGGGAGGAGACGCCAACAATGGTGGGATTGACCCTGGTCTGTTGTCGACAAGACAGATCCTTGCTCTGACTTTCGATGAAGGAAGAATAACGAACGGTTATCCTGTTCCTGATGAAGTAACTTTCTCTCCAAGACAAAGCTGCGTTAAAGAAAGTTCCCAAAGTACATTTTATGGAACCAGAAGTTACCAGAATAGTCTACGTGTTGGCGTTAGTGTTTCAGGTGACAAAATGTAGCATTCGTAGCAATTTTAAACAATTTCGTTTAGTTTGTTTAAAAGCTCTCTGTTATGTAATTAATCGGATCCTTTCAATTTTCAATGATAAAAGTGTCTTTACCTGTAATGCTGATCTCCTTTTGAACGAGAAACGGCTACATTCATATCTTCAACTGTAGTCCTATATGCAGGATCAGTGCAATGGCTATATAGCAGAACTAGGATTAAAATCAAGCTAGTTAACCAGAAATATCCAAGTAATCTCCTCTCAAAGAAAACAGAAAACTAAGTAGCCATTTGGTCGAATAAAATGCATTATAACTGAAGCCCTCAAATGTCCAGTGATTGCAAAATGACAATTTTTTCCTTATTTCAGTACGGTTTCTCTGGTTTTTCGCCTTTTCTGGCAGCTTCGGTAAGTCTGAATACAATTCTTTGTCTCTTTATTTTTACTTTTTTGGAGAATGAAATACCAGGAAGGTCATAACACCTCCCTGGTAATGCATCGTTAACACGAGCACAGTTTATCAAGTGTATCACTCATTATTTCAAATTCGTAGGTTACAACAAAGTTCAAAGGTCCACTACTAAAAACCACAAAGTATATTTCGAAAACACCGAAGTGTGTAACTTGGGACGTGCCAGATACCGAGAAGAACTCGCCTCGCAGTTCAGCATAACGAATGGCTTTGCATCAGGTTCTTGCGAACTGTCAACAGTCTACAACGAGACACAGTATATGGATTTTCTAGACAATTGGGGCACTGTAAGAATATGAAGCGGTTCACCTTTATTCCACCTTTACTCAACGTTCATAAGTCAATGTATCATTTTCATATAAATTAAAACATACAAGAGGGTCAGGGGTAATTATTGCTAGTCATGGGCTTCTCGTAGCGTCATCCTATGCGAGTTTATAAATCACACAATAGGCTACTTAGTTGTAAAGAAGTAAATACATTGGAAGAAAGATTGATAAAGGTCACAAGGATTATCATTATGCCGAATTTAATCAAACGTGGCATTTGGTTGACTACTACAAGTTCTATTTTGATGAAATGATTAATGGTGCCTACATATGGAAACCTTTGCCCTAGGTATGGATTATTATCGGAGAAATAAATGCTGTTGCACACACAAGGAGCTTGCGGTTTTCTTTTGTCCGAAATTGCTGTAAGGGTGTTTAGTGGACTATTCGATTTTGTTTGGGTGTTTAAGATCTACTGTATACAATCACTGTGAAAAATCCAAGAAATTACAATGCTGCATTCTTCATAGAGTTATCGTTTCTGGCTCAAAAACTTTAACTGAAAGAATTTTGTGCATTTTTGCGATATACTTTCGCGTTTTATCTTTAATAAAATACCAAGAAGGCCATAAAAATAGACGAAAAACTCATCGATGCCAGTTTCCCCTCGCAGAGAGAATGTTTAAGCCATGGCCAAGTGCGTAATTCACAAGTTTTTATCATCATATCTGATTTGTTACGGCAAAGTACGGGTCTTTATGTTGACCAATCAAATCAAATTTTATATCATAAGAAAGAAGAGTCATCGAACTTTATTTAGCATGAGAAAGAAGTTTATTACTTAGATAATCCAGCGAGGAGCAAGCTCAAGGTAAATAGGCGGGGAAGTCGGAAATTTTGAAGTTCACACTGCTTTTCGAAGTGTTTGTTTTTACTTTTTCAGGTTAGGAAGTACGGGGCTTGCTAGACACGTATGGGAGACAAATGTACACCATTTACAAGAAAACGAAATGATCTTTTAAAAGGCACAAGAAACAAGTTGCTGAGTGCTGTGCTCACAAAGTTATGATAAGTTAGAGTGCAAAATATGCCATTTTTACAGCGAATTTGTTGGTTAACAGAAGGGTTTGCGGCGAGTTCCCCCAAAGGATCCATATGTGAGGATTAGTCATAGTTTACTTTTGACGTATTAGTAACGCACATTCCGTTTCAGCCTATGGACGTGTTTGAAATGGAGAATTAGTCAACATTTTGAATGTTGATATTGATGGGGGCCTGCCTGTATAGGGCAGGGACAGCACCTCCAATAGTTAGAAGATTTTAAGTTAAAAAATACCTCGCCAAACGCGCTACTAGGTACACCGTTTTTTGTTGTTGTTTTTTTTTTTTTTTTGTAAATTTACTACATATTTATGGCGACGATATTTCAGCCGAATTATGTTGTTTAAAGTTAACTTACAAAAACTAAAATTTTATTACAGCTACAGTACTTTTTGTTTAAAATTTTTCACAGAAATCTACTTTAAATCGAATAATATAGCTGTTCTGATTTTACTAAGTTTTTTTTGTTTTGTTACTCAAGTTTAATAATATTTTTCTGTATATGTTTTAATGACCAGTTACTGACCTTTGAATAGTCTTGTGTAACGAGTAAAATACTTCCAATCATTTACATCACGCTACAAATATTGTTGATAATGTAAGAATGTCACATATAACTTATCAACCTCCAACTGTCCAAGTCCATGGGTTTTGAAAATGTTTTGCTTACTGAAGGGATTGAAATTCAAAATGGTGCTCTTCTTCTGGCCTTTTTGAAGTGCATAAATGTTTAACATTTCCGTCATCTAGGTAAAGAGCCAGGAAATCTGCTGTTTTTTTATTTTTACAAAGGTGAAATGTATTTTCGGACAATGAAACAAACCACGCAACCACAGTTTTGCCTATGTAAGATGTATATGTTGTCGTTTTTGCTCTCATTTTCCCAGAATGGATCAATCGTTTTGGACTGAATGTGCGTGTTTGTAGGGGAGAGGAAACCCGTCCTTCAGTGTGTCCCGTCCCGTACATATGTTCATGTATCATATCAACTCTTGTCCCTTGTGTTTAATACCACTTTTAAAGTATACCTACCTAGCCTGCCTACAGCAGTAAGGGTAGTCACCGTATTATCAATCTTTCCTTTTTCACTAAGACTTAAGATAACGAATTAAAGCTAGAAAATTATTGCAACATCACTGAAACTGACAAACAACTACCGACATAGTTATGTGAATATTGCTGAAATTTGAAAACATTTAAATCGGTCAGTTTTTCGAGACCCTGTTCAGACTTGCTCAAGGCTAGATTATGAAAACGTTCCATGTTGCTGAACATATCGATAAAATCCAACTGAGTATACCTACTCTCCAAGTATTCATGTCTCTAAAATTTCCTGTTCATTTCAGCATGTCGTTGTGGAGGTTGACATTGGAAATAAAGTGATTGAACGTTTCGAAGCTAGTCGGAGTGAATTTATGACCTATGCCATGAAAAATGTTGGTGATAATTTTAATTTATACTTTTGTTCTTTAATCTGACTTCGTCTACTCCCTTGTTTATCACTCTCCATCTACCGTTATTACTGATGGTTTATACTATTTAAATGTAAGAATGCAGTTTATGACCTGTGACACAACTTTGCTGCATTATGACTGACGCATGCGTGCCGTCATACATGCTTAAAAACATACCTCCAAACCCCACCATATCAAACGCCTGAAGGGGATAGTTTGGTTGCAGTGCAATTATGATTGACGGATTGGCCAAAAGTGTCTTCTTAAACATGATGTATATACAAGTACATCAATTAACAGCATTTATATAAAACCTTACTTATTCCTCTACATCTGATTGGAGGATTGGTTGTCACATGCCATGGGTTATTTCGTACTATTGCACGGTCGTGTGTTAGTATATACTAACGCACGGCGGTGACGTTAGCCATGGAGGTACGAACAATCAAATTTTGACCAAAATCTATGATTTACGAGGTTAGGTGTTATATAAAACAAATAATGAATGTTTTCCATTCGTACAATAGTATGAATAATTTCATTCGTTGAAAGATTGAACGTTCTATTCAATCTTTCAACTCACGAAATTATTCATACTATCGCACTCATAAACATTCATTATTTGTATACTACCAGGAGCGGATCCAGGTGGGGCGCACCCGGCGCACGCCCCCTTTTTTCGAAGACCAACGACTTTTTGACCAACGATTTTTTTTTTTGGCCTGAGCAAATAAGCAAATAGATATGGAAAATATACTTCCCAGATGCTGGGAAATCGCATCTAAGCGCATCTAGAATTCAAATTTTCTTGGGGGAAGACCCCTAACCCCCCGCCGTGGCTTCGCGCCTTTTGGCGCTCGCTCGTCGGCCTTCGGCCGATGGTGTGGGCGCCCCCCCTTTCCCCAAATCCTGGATCCGCTCCTGACTACCTGGCAGATTGTAACACTATACACACTGTTTGGAAGAAAACGACGCTAGATAGATTTAGATTGACCATCAATAGACATTTGGTTATTTACATGTCATTTCTTTCAGTGTCCTGTTATGTTCACAATAAAGCTCAAAATGAAAGGCAGATTCATTGTCAGTACAAAGGTCAGATTATCTGCAAAAGATTTGACTTAATAGTATGGTATCTTTCTCCAGATAGGAGGCAGCGTTTCTGTTGGTGGCTGGTTTAAGGGACTTTCCGCAAGTTTGAAGGTCAACGTAAATTCGTTCAGCAGCTCATCGAGCTCGGCATCGCAATTTGGAGCATCATCCTACACTTTCCGCATAGGAGACGAAGACCTACAAGGTACGTATCCTCTGAGTGCACCGCAATGTGTATGCATACACAGTACATACATGTACAATTATCATATTAACCACAATTCTACTTCAAGTGGGGTAACCTGTTATCTGGTTATATAAAACATTTGCCTGATGCTTCCACCGGAGGTCTAGACCCAACTGTTGTTGTTACTTCACACTCGGCGCTGCAAATATCACTGTTTTAAGTCATTCAGTCACACCATCATACGCTGCGATAGTACACCTTCATAGATCGAGTTGCTATATGGTAACACGTGGCCATCAACAGAGGAGTGGAGGACATGTCCTCCAGTTTTGAGAGTGGGAGATATCATATCGTTCGTGCTTATCCCAATTTTCCAGAACCCTTATAAAGACATATAAGGATATACTCATTTCTGTAGTTTTCAATGGCTGAAACAAGAAAATCAAATGCAAAAAATTGTGAAAACAACTATTTTCATTCATAAACATCAGACGTTGAAGGCGACTAAACCGTTACCACGTACGCCGACTAAGTAGGCCTGCTCATGGATCTCGGATCACACCACAGGGCATTTAGGATCCAAATCCCCAATGCCCCTTAGGCAGTGCGTTTGTAGTAGTTCTGCTCAAGGTCATGCTACCCAGTCCATATACTTTTGAGAAGCTGTTGATGCCTTTCGTAACATTTAGATTACGTTGTGAGTTTCTTATTAAAGACTTGCCTACGTATAACAGGCCGTACGGCATATTCCTTGTTCAGTCGCATTGCCTACGTAGAAGGCTGTGCAGCAAAATCTTTGTTCAGTCATATATCCCTGCCGAGGAGCTGAGAAAACAGAGTCCGCTCGGCGGGGTGGTTAAAGACGTGGAAAGGTTAACTCAAGTTTTTTTCGAAGAGTAAAGTGGGTGTTTTACAGTAAAGTGAGTGTTTCACATAGCAAAAATATTCTAAGTGGCATCAGTGCTTAAGGGGCCGGATGCAGCTCTTTCAATGGAGAGGTTAGATTTTATGAAAAGTGGACCATTAATATATTAACTCTGCGGATTGCCAACACTGATTAGCCCGTAGCGTATACTTAGAATATTTTTGCCAAAAATGCACTCTAGATTGCCGGAAAACTGCACCTCTCAGGCTATACTTTAAACAGTCTTTATTTTAGGATACCATGTGTTCAGGGGCGTAGCGAAGGTGTAATTTGGGGGGGGTGTAGAGATCATATTTTGCCGACAGATCTGGTGATGCGTAAAACGAGCGCGAAGCGCGAGCTTTAGCGGGTGGGGTCCAGGGGCCCGCTTTAGGGCCCCTGGTGGGGTCCAGGGGCATAGCCTAGCATAGCATATTTCTGGGTAAAAATTAAGTCCCAGGATAGGTATATTTTGAATCATGATACATTAGTCAAGGCAAAGATTCCTAATAATTCTAATGTGTCAGGCAGTTCCTCCCGTCATGCCACTATATTCCAGGAGCTAAAACTGAAGTTGAGAATTTGAACACTAAGCGTTCAGCATTTGAACACTATGCGTTCAGAATTTGAACACTAGACTCGTCAGGCGTTCAAATACGATAAATGTTCAAATAGGCGTCCGGCGTTCAAAAATGGAGAAAAGTGTCCAGAATCTTAACACCGGCATTTCAAAATATCCTTCGAACGCAAGGATGCATCCTAGTTGCGTGCCCAGTATTTCTTTTAAGGGGAGCCATGCAGTACGTCATGTGATAGCCGGCCTGGGGGAGGGGTCTAAGGGGAGGGGGA
Organism: Holothuria glaberrima; assembly: GCA_009936505.3. NCBI lineage: Eukaryota > Metazoa > Echinodermata > Holothuroidea > Aspidochirotida > Holothuriidae > Holothuria > Holothuria glaberrima. The sequence goes on from WURT03003321.1 coordinate 29,844, forward strand.
TATTTATTGAATTTGAAAGGTGCCTAAATCGCAAATGGTGCAATATTTGATTGTATTTCTGCCCTAACGAGGAACAAAAAATCTTGGTGACAAATATTTTACTACATAAAAATATTGCGCCGCGGACGAAATGCACGGAATCAGTCTACTTTCTGAAGTTCGAGATGGAAGTAGGGGAATGGGGCTCTTAGTTAAAATAAAGGATTGTGAATGAGGAAGCCATGTCGCGATTAAAGCAGACAAATATGATATGCTGACAGCAAGGAACTGGCAAAATTATTCTGGTGAGGCTGATTTTGTCAAAATTTACATCCGCGTAGAATTTGCTTGTCAGATTTTTGTGCGACATTTGTCGCCGTTAATGCGACATTGTCGCACAAGTAAGGCTGGCTAAAACACTGGTCATATGACCCGAAATAGCGCGCCTATACGGAAGCCTTAAATTCCCTTTCTTTCCCCGAGTTGCCGACGGACTCGGTTACTCGTCCAATTATACCGTTGGTTGTTGATATGGCCGTCACATGCATGGTGAATTTGCCGACGGGTCTTCAATTTGAACGGGTCAATTGGATGAAGAGCCGAAAATCGAAATAGCCGATAACGCCTTCCCGTTCTCTCTTTCTGTTTTTTTTTTCTTTCCATTCTCCGTCTTCCCTTGCACTCCCTTCCTTCCCCTTTCCTTTCCTTTCCTTTCTTCCCTCTTCTTTTCCTCCTCCCATCTTTTCCTTCCCCTCTCCCCTTTTTGCCGTCAGACCGAAAATTTGCCGACGGTGACCAAATATTGGGGGGGGTGTGACACCCCCACACCCCCGCTAGCTACGGCCCTGCATGTGTTAGAAATTTTCACTTCCCCGAAAGCAGGTAAATGAGGAAACGTTTATTCTGCAGGGCTGTAGGACTCGAGTCCGGACTTAAGTCCGCTTTTTTGGAATCGAACTTGAACCTGGACTCGGGCTCTCTGGACTTGGACTCGGACTCGGACTTGAGCTCTCTGGACTCGGACTTTGGCTTGGACTTGAAGTCGAGTCCATCAAGTCCAGCCTTTTTCTTCATCACATATTTTTAATTTCATTATTCCCCAAACGCAACAGCACTCACCATGTATTAGGACTAAATTTTCTTCCACATAGCCTGCGGTAGGTCCACTGTAATTATGACAGTAGACCCAAGTTCTGTACTGTAGCTATGAGAGTAAGAGTCCTGCCTGATACTTGTACCATGAAAAGATCGTAGTTTTAAGAAGATATCTCGGTTCCTAATCAGCATCTTCATAAACAATTTATTTTGTCTGTGATACAGTATTGAAGAGCATTTGAAAGCAATTGCACGCATATGTGCACAACACTATGATAATGCTTTGGTGGCTCAAAAATGGATTAAGCCTGACCCTTATATGTGTGTATGTGTGTCAGTCTGTGTGTGTGAAAATGCGGCGGGAGGTTTGAGGTTGGTGGCAACTAAAACATTATATGTGATTTTTGGGTGGGGGACCAACACGTAAGATTAGATGGATTGTCAAATGCATGATTTCACAGGAAAATTAAATTTAAAACAAAGAAAAAGAACAAATCCAGAATATACGTTTCTCATGTGTATGTTAATGAACAGGAAGTGCAGTACGATGAGATGAACCCATTCTGTAGGTTAGATGAGGCTTTGATAAAAGGGACCATGGTGTTATAGTCCCTGTGACTCAGTGGCGTAGCTACGGGGATGGGGTTTGGGGCGCGATCCCCCACAAAATCGTCGCGCCCCAAGCGCCATCCCCAATAGCAATCTGGGCCGAATTATACACTCAACTGGGCTACTCAACTTGATAATGATAGACTCTGGCCGTGGAAAATTTCTATTCCAATCGATCCACTGAAAATCCATAGGATAACTCCACTCTAAATAATTTTGAATAATTTGGATAGGTTGTGACAAACTTAATGCGTTTCAGAATAAAGTAAAATCAAACTTCAATTTTTTCTCACAAAAATTGCACATGGCTGCTATCAAGCCCCGCAAGTGCCATTTCCGGCGATCTGGTATGTATTGAAATCTCAAATGTTCTTCGTACGCTCCGCGCCAGCCTATGGTGGCGCGCCGCTTTTATATTAAGCGGGAGCCCTCCACAAAAATCCCCAGCCCCAGAGCCCCCTCTCCCCCAAAAAACAAAAGATCCTAACTACGCCACTACTGTGACTAATTTGTGCTACTGTACATACGTTGTGGCATAGGTTCAAACCACTATGTGGATATAGCCGTGATCATTCCCGGTGTCAGTTGTTGACATACTGTAACTCAGTTCGTGCAGATTTAGCCCTGGTGTGGAGAATTTGATCAATGAGCGCCAATGATATTGAAAATGGCAGTGGAGAGAGTACATTTTGATCAGCGTTTTCCTATAATTTCATTCAACTTGGCATCAGGTTTCCCTAATTTGTTTGTTTGGTCAGTTTTTAGTAGCATATTGATCTTACGGTACATTAAGTCTTCAAAGTTGAATACCAGAAAATACTAGATTTAACTTGTTTTACAGTTTTGGACTTGGACTCGGACTTGGACTCGAGAACACTGGACTCGGACTCGGACTTGGACTTGGACTCGAGTCCCTCGGACTTGGACTTGAACCTATGGACTTGGACTCGAGCTTGGTGGACTCGACTACAGCCCTGTTATTCTGTGAAATCACTGAAGCAATTGGTGATCGCGAAAGTCACGTACTATTATGCATGCTTACTTTTGATTACTTTCAGTCCAAATGACTTTCCCGGTTTTGATATATTAAACCTGAATGGTTTGTAAGGTGCATATTTTATCATTTTGTCTCGTTTTACCTGAAGGGATGAAACATTTCAGCTTGAAGCATGTTCACCCATGTCCTTGCCTGCTACATCCAGTAGCGGATATAACCTGTTGTGTATGGTTTTATTCATTCATAAGACATCGCAATAAATATTATGCACAACACATGACTGACTACCTGGGATGGTTTGCAATCTCCCGAACCCCTCAGATACCGGTCTGCTTAAAGGGAAAATGCAGAAACCCCAATCACAGTTAGTATGCCTCGTCACTCTAGTTCATGAATGGCCTATTTTGATCATGTGACAATATTTTTGTAAGTGAATTGTGAAATTCTAGGAGAATTTCTCCTTACTTTACCTACTGTTTGTAATAGTTATGTTCAAAACATCTTCAGAGGTTCTTGTAATGCAATAAAAGGAGATTTGCAAAAGTTTGCTGATTTTTCAAAGCAAATATTGGGGCGACTGCCTATTGCCTTTAAAGATCTTCATCTGACCTGAAGGAAAACGTATACTAGTATACAAGAAATTGACCACTATGTTTGAAACTAGACTTCTGCTGATCTGGTTTTCGATTTGATTGATAGAAATCGAAACACATGTGCTGGTATACTGTCGCTCAAATTGTTTAAATTCATCTATAGATACCTTGGAAAGCTTCACCACAATGCCCATATAGGTCCATGCAATAAGTTAATTGAATCATTAAAATATTGTGGGACAGTTGGAGTCGTGGGCTGGGGGTATCAGCCCCTTCTTACTTTTAGTTTGAGGATTTTTCACTTAAAACCTCCAAAGTTACCTATAGAGAGTGTTCAAATTCTGTCGTTGGATGGCTCAGCTTCTATAGATCTCTTCCGTCTGACGTCACTGAGTTACAATTTTCATAATTTCTCGGCATCTGATTTGTCGTAGATAAGATTATTTAAAAACGTTGCACAAATTTAACCAATGATAAATTTTTTTCAATCTATCAGAACCTATCCACATCAGGATTATTCCCATTCTTGATGTCTTCAAATCAAAGTACTGGACTTCACTACCCAATTTCATCGAGAAGGGTATTTGTAATGGAGGATTCTCTCTCAAGAAAGTCAGGGCCAACATTCATCGAGCTCTTACCCGCTATGCTCAGTGGAAAAACCTTGAGCCTTCGAGTGGTAAGGTTTATCTCCAACGTTCCTTACGTATGTAGGCGCTTACTGTTGTATTTTAAGGGATGTTCCCTCGGCTAAATCTGGGGAATGGTCTTCCCTTAAGCTAAATCCCGGGTACGCGCCACAGGTGAAATTCTTTTTCTTGCTCAAGTCGTTTTCGTGATATTAAGCAGAGAAAGAACTTTAATGGAGTTTCGTGTAAGTTCCTCTTTAAGGATTCAAAGTCAAACCATTTAGTTTAGCCATTTCATTCAAATTCTATTAAATAATTTCAGTCTTTCAAGACCTTAACCAAGTAACAACAATGGCGTTTATGGTGGAAAAAATCAAAATTTTACGGGTAGATTTGAATATATACCGGAAAACGTATCTTTTGTCAATTTAATGCCAGTTACACCCCTCTCCTTCCGCGGCTCTTCGTACCCAGTTACGAAGATAGAAAAAATTTCTCCTCAACCTTTTGCTCTAAACTCTTTTCACTGGAACCACAGAGGATGTAAAATGAAATTCATGCTATATAGCTTGTCTTCATTTATCTTCCTGAACAGGTATAAATAAACCACCCTGAATTCAGGAATAGAGTAGTCTCCCCAAATATATTTGGAAACATCAGCTCAACCTTATAGACTTCTTCTTATTTCCAAATATCTTTCATGATTATATTAGAAACAAAGATATTTCATATTGAAGGTACACTAAGTAGTTGTTCTTCATGAACTGAACAATTAGTAACAAAACGTCACATACTTAAACGGCAACATTTATGAATAGGAATACTGGGCTTTACTTATTCAAATCGGGGTGACCGCATTTCCTTTTTAGTTCGTAATCGTTCCTGGCATATTTACTTCAAGTGTGACCGAACCTTCTTTGATTGCTTTCCAAAAGCAAAGCGAAGCAAATCTACGCACTGTCGATGGCTCACGCGTGCGTGTATGAGGGTGTGTATTTGTGTGTTAGTGACGCAGAGCTTGTAAACAAGATATCTCAAAACAGGACTTATGGATATTTTCATGCAGAGAATATAGATTTGTAATATTGAGAAACAACACCCTATTGTTTCTCAAAATTTAAAGGTTATCTAAAGTCACCAGAGGTGGAAATATGAGAAATGTTTAAACATTTTGTAAATATGAATGCGATTGAGGGATCGTATACTAAGCAAGTGGATGCCTCCTGTTAAGTACTAAAACCGAATTGTTTTTGTTGGAGATTTCGAAGACATCTGAGGTCATCAAAAGTCAGATTGTGAAAACCTCGTAATAACACAATATCTTAAAAAGGATTAACCTTGAGGATTCTCATACTTAACATGTAAATGCTCTACATTTGTATTCAAGAGCCCTGCTGATTTTGGTGTAGGACAAAGGTCATTTGATGTCACCAGAGGAATCTTGTAAAAGATTCGTTAACACGAAATCTCAGGAAGTCTCATCTCGTACTTGGTTGGTAGATACTAAAGCTTCTAATAAAAAAGTTTTTGAAAGAGGTAAAAGTTCCTTCGAATTCACTTCATACAAAACACTGTTTACATGATATATCAGGGGTAAAACTTTGATAGCTCATACTGTGATTCATGGATTACAAAAGGCATTGCCCATGGATGTGTGGCCAGGCACGTGGACAGACAAGGTACTGGAGGGGGCGAAATGGCTTTTAGAAGGGGCGAAAAATTTTAAGGGGGACAAATGTGTAAAATGTATGTGGTCAATGGCAACTTGAAACTTTCTAGGGGGCGAAAAATTGTCAGGGAGGGGGCTTCTGGTTCTTCCTTGGCTACGGGCCTGTGTGTGTGGCATTAAACAGCTATACGTGTATACATAGTAGCTTAAAGATAAAATTGTGACAGTTTGGAACTCTAGTCCCTGTTAGTGCAATGCAGTATTTTCTTTCAGGGAATCACTAAGGCTATAGGATCTATCTAGTTTCATATATATATATATATATATCTTTGATTTTCCTCATTATTTGCTAATACATTTTTATTATCTCATGAACTGTTATCCGGCTAATTGTCGAGTAGTGGAAGGAATGCCTGTTTAGAAAAACCTCTGTTTCAGAGAAGATTAAACGTTTATTTTGCTGTGATTCTTTTTGTTTCTTTCAGACCCGGCTCTCACAATACCAATCACTTGGCCTAAGGGAACTTACGGTCTTCCAATGCCTATAAGTGGATGTCCTCAAGAGACATGGAGACCTGGATTTCGAAAACAAGGAACTGAATATTATTCGTACAAAAGCGACCCTCTTCACCTTGATGTGATCAATAACAGGTACGACACGACACAGAAATTCTGTATGAAGACCGAAGATGAACAAGTTATGGATGAGTGGATTTTCCAGGAAGGTCATTACTGCATATATAGAAAGGGAAATGAATGTCCCTCAGGTATGGAATGGCTGGAATATACTCATTCACTGTTTACAAACAAAGACGTCACTGCGTGTCGGTAAAAGAGTTTGTAAGGCGCGCTTACACTGTC
>WURT03003322.1:0-16893 GCA_009936505.3 Holothuria glaberrima
GATTTGTTGCCAGTGGATGTTTTGGAAATGTTTTGGGAATGTTTTGTAAATGTTGCTCGTGTATACAGGCCTTAAGGTCACCGGTGGTGAAAGTACGTATTTTTTAAAAATTTCTTGTAAACACAATATCTCGATATAGAGATGATAGACACTTTTCATACTTGGTAAATAGATTTGTCATATCGAGAAGAACCCCATTCTTTTCAGTAGAGGTCACGGGTAATTTAAGGCTACCAGAGGCAAACAAGACAGAAAACAGAAAGAAAACAAGACAGAGTTGATGGATACTTTCATACTTGATATATAGATTTGTCTTTTAAAAGAGAGAAAACCTAAGTATGTTTTGTTTGAGGACAAGGTTCATGTGAGGTCACCAGAGGTGAAACTATGAAAACTCCTAAACTAAACAGAGAGTGACCACCGAAAAATTAGGGCTGAATTCGTGTACCATCCCAAAAATAAAATTTTAGAAAGCAGCATATGCTTATAACTTGTACAGTAATTGGTTATTCTAATTTTAATTATTTTATTATAAAAACGTGTGAAGAATGCTGTGGCTATAACATAATTAGAAATAACATACGTATGCTCAGTTTCTTACACAAACGGCTTTTGTTCGAATTCCAACTACAACAGTTACTTTTTTCATTTTTTTTTTTGGTAATTCGATTTTTGGTGGAACTTAAAGTTTATGTGCCATTCATGACGACGTGTCACTGATTCATACTCGCTGCGTCTCTCATATACATATATATATATACATATATATACATATATATATGTATGTATACTGTTCTGTCTGCAGAATGAGTTTAATAAATGTATATATATATATATATTTGTCAACAATGACATTTTTCATGTCTCTTTTCTTGTTTGTTCTATATAAATATATATATATATATATATGTTACTACAAGAATGAACGGCTGGATCTCGAAAGAGATACGTAGCAGCAGTAGAGGCTTGAAATTTGGTAAATAAAACAGCAATAAAGGGTTTTGACAAGGCTTTCGAGCAATACTAGCACTTCTACAGTGCTTGATCATGAGTGATATATAAATATGTATGTATAGCCATAGTCAATAGTTCTGCGTGTTGGAATATCACAAGAAATACGTGTAATGCCTTTGATTCTAACATATTCTTTAATAAAAACACAATCAATTTCGCACAATTTTTTGGACCCCTGATCTTTCCTCAGGTGCAACAAATAATGAACAGTTCACTCGCTCATATGTTTACTATTTGTAGAAGTTGAAGCCAAAGAGAAAGCTCAAATCCCATATGTGCCAGTTCTGTGAATCAATTCTTTCAATGAGAGTACTTTTACTTGTATCGGTCAAGTTGTCGTGGAGAATAGTAAACTTAAGGTTATTTAGGCTATGGTCAGGGAGGTTAAAATGTTCAGCGACTGGAAAGTCCGATCTATTGAGTCGAATACTGCTTTTGTGGTTATTGGATAGCGAAATGATGTGGAAGTTTGACCGATGTACTGAATATTCGGGCAGAGAGAACATGTGATCAGATAGAAATTGTTACAAGTATCACAACTGAAGGAGCCTGGTCTAAGTTTACAGCCGGAGGGGGAGAGAATAATTTCGGAGCCTGTGATCATGTGATTGCAGACCCTACAACGTGCCTTGTCACACTGGATATTTTAAGATAATATCTTAAGAAACAGTTCTAAACAAATATCGACTTACACCACTAATGAACATCATTCATATGGGAAAACATTTCAACACCGTTTACCTTTAATACTGGGTTCTACGATCCTAAATTTCCCACTTTGGGACACCACTTAACCAATCTGGCTGGCCAACTGATACCATTTTTAAACATTTGTCCCTCTGTCGTGTGATCTTTAATATCGGTTGCCAGATAACAAAATACTAAGGGAGAACTTGTCATTCCTAGTATACATTTCAAGTTTCCTGTCAGGGCAATGTTTTCTCTTGGAACTGTAGCCAGGAAATGATTTCTGCATAATTTGACCTTTGGCCTCTGACCTTTCAATCTCACCTCTGACCTTTGACTTTGGGTTTGCAAGACACCCACCCTGGGGTACCTTCCCACATAGTTTCAAAAAAAAAAATCGGTCCAGCCGTTAAGTAGCAGTTTTCAAGATGAGAGAATGTGTATTTGACTTTTTTGTCACGTGACCTTTGACCTTGGTTGCCATGGCATATATATTTTGTTAGTTCTCGACAAGCAGTGGCGTACGCAGGATTTCCTTCATGGGGGGCATGCAGTATGTTGTGTGATCGCCGGCCTGGGGAGGAGTCTAAGGGTTTCCCCCTCCCCTTTGAAATTTTTTTAAAAATTAGGTGTCTTTACATGCAATCTGTTGCTACATGTTTTTTTAAGAAAAATTTGATTACAAATTTTGTGCATTTTTAAGAAAAAAGAAACAAAAAGGCGTCAGTGATCGTCGGCCTGGGGGAGGGGTCTTAGGGGAGGGGTACCCCCTCCCCTTTGAAAATTTTTAAAAAATTTGGTGTCCTTACATGCAATCTGGTGCCACGTATGCTACCTTTTTTAAATAAAATTTGTGTTACAAAATTTGCGTATTTTAAGGAACCAAAAAAAAAATTGGCATCAGTGAGGGGGCATGGAGAGACAACCCCTCCCCTTAAAAATTTGGTGTCCTTACATGCAATCTGGTGCCACATATGCTATCTTTTGAAGTAAAATTTGTGTTACAAAATTACTTCTTTTTAGGATCTAAAAATAAAATTGGCATCCGTGAGGGGGGCATGGCCCAATTCCCCCCCTGCGTACACCACTGTCGACACGTTTATCATATGTGTGAAGTTTCATGTAAGTGGGATGTTTCCTTTGGAATTATACTTAAAAGTACTAAAAATGTGATTTTTCACAAAATTTAACCTTTGACCTCTGACCTTTACTTCCGAGGGTCTGAGGGACAATAGTTCACACACTGAGGTACCTCCCCACCAAGTTTGAATAGAATTGGTCCAGCCGTTTAGTAGCAGTTCGTAAAATAAAAAAATGTACATTTAACCTTCGGTCACGTGACCTTTGACCTTGGTTGCCATGGCAATCATAAATTTTGGTAGTACTAGATGTCTGTATTATATGTATATAGTTTCATGTAAGTGGGATGCTGTCTTTTGGAATTATAGTAAAAATGCTAAAAAATGTGATTTTTCACAAAATTTGACCTTTGACCTCTGACCTCTGAATTTTACTTCCGGAAGTTAATGCTACACCGGGGTTCCACTAGGGCACCTTCCCACCAAATTTGAAAAAAAATCGGCTTCACCGTTTAGGAGATTTTAACAAAAAAAATTTGACACACACACGCATACAAGTAGGTTTTACACACAAACCGAGGACCTCATTGTTATCTCCTTTGTGTTTGCTGCCTTAACCCTAACCTTCACAATAGACTGTCTATTGTTGAAACTTTTGAGGACTTGAGAAATGTATTGAATTTCTTTCAGAGGACCTGAAATCCATTGTTTAGGTCCTCAGTCTGAATGCCAAACAAACTCACACACCCACACACAAAAGTCGACTTTACATACAATCTGAGGACTTCTTTGTTATTTCCTTTGTGTTTTCTTCATTAACCCTAACTTCAACGATAGACTGTCTGTTATTAAACTTCCAAGTACTTGAGAAATTTATTGAATTTCCTTCTAAGGACCTGAAATCCACGGTTTAGGTCCTCAATCTGAATGCCAAACAAATTCACACGGACACGTTTTGACCCCTTCTTCAGTTATGAACTTCTCGTCACCCTGGGGTACCCCACCATGGGTTAGCCCCTTAGACTAGTAACTTGGGAAAATTAACTGTTACCATGGAAACGGTTGCTATTTCAGCCGGTATTGTCATATTTAGCCCAACAGGCAAAGTAACTACAATATCTCATCCTCTTCACGGAGCTTTGAGATAAAAATACATAAGATTATATTTCCCCTTTTGGTTCTGAGATAAACATACACGTTATTCCAATGGCCCCTAAGTCCTTAGTGTTAACGGATACATGTACGTAAGTTGGTGTGCAGTGAAGTAAAGTAATTGCATAAACATAATGTGGTAAATCGGACTTGCGTGTAGAGTTACGCATTCCAATATAAAACAGAGTGTAAAACGTTGAGGCGAAACGGTTTTTCGCCTAAGGGTCGAGTTCTCCCAACAGTGGCGTTTTCTCATAACATATTTCGCCTTAATCCCAATTTATAGAAATGTATACATATATATATATATATATATATATATATAATTGTAACGAATATAGGGGTGTTGAATTGAGGATTGTAGCGTTCAGGCCAGCAGGGTGGGGATCTTGGCCTGAGATGTTGTCTTAATTTTTAACGGCCAGGTCGTGGAACAGCGACGAAACACCAGAAGAAAGTACTTCGACAATCATAATTACGTTGCAGCTCGAAAATTTCCACATAAAATTGCCAGAACACAATATAAAACACAGACTTGCAATACAGAATAAAACTCCTCCGAAGGAAATAAACAATAAAGTAAATAAAGTCCAATGCAATTATTGCAAGCTGCCGGCTAGAGTACTAGTGTGGTAGTACTTAAGGGCCTGAATACCTGCCATTCAACCTAAAGCTAAACTCCTCGTAGTCACTAAGACACTTCTGTTTTTGACACCGGCTAACTGTTTTCTCTTAGACTTGTTTGCTTAATACCAGTTTAAAGTAGATCTAAACAATAGAGGATTACTGCCTGGATTCTGACACACCCAGGACCCAACGCAATACCCTTCATTGGGTAACTTTGTCAGTAAGTTTAAACTTCCTGTCCTGGGTAGAGGACAACCAGGGGATTACAGCAAACACGGGGAGTAAAACGTGGCCAATGAATAGGCCTAAACTTAAGCAGTGAATGAGGCCTGTCCAAAAATAACTTAATACCCGTGACAAAGAAGTATAACTACCATAGCCGCGGACTCCCAGGTAAAGCTGCCCTGCACAAACGACCAGAATCTAACATACAAAGGATATTGCGAGAGAAAAGGGGAAGTTTAAAAACATGATATAACAAGGGATTTTAGCCCTCCGTTATCAATATATATATATATATATAAATATATAAAAATGTATATATATATATATGATTAGTTTTACTCAATTCTCTCTCTGTTTATACATATATATATATATATATATATATATGCCTGAGTGAAAATAATTCCACGTGTTCGTGTTGGGAACATAAAATAAACAAACAACAAACACTGGTAATGTCTTTGTTTTCAACATAGTATATTGTTACAAATTTCATTAATATTCAACAGTTCAATCCCCTGCGATACCTCCCATGTTATTTATCTCATAGTGTGCACCCTTTGTCCCGATACACAATACTTAGGTCAAACTTCTACCTCTTTCGCACGCGGTTCAATAACCTCAAAAGCAGTTAACAGCTCAATAGAGCTGGCTTTCCAGAGGCCGAGCATTTCAATCTCCCGGACCACAGTCTAAACTGTCTTAAGTTCGCAATAATCCATGACAAAATGACGCAGCACAACAAAACGCAACTGAAACGCAACAAATCACCAAGGCTGGTTCACATCGACACGGATTAAATAGACATTTAAGCTTTTTTTGTAACTTTAAATTTTATAAGAAGTAAATTAAAGCCACTTTGCTCTCACATTTGAAGAAGGACCAGAGGTTCGAAAATTAGTTTAATTTGTTTGTTAAAATATACTATGTTGGAACCGAAGACATTACCAGTGTTTGATGTTTGTTTAAATATATAAACATGTATATATATATATATATATAATTCAATATAAAGGAAGAAGAGTGAGTGTTACTCAATACTACAAGACACACTACTGTCCATTTCGCCCCTACGGAGTAACACTCAGTCTTCTTCCTTTATATTGAATACGTGCTCTCTTTTCGGATAGAGTCCTCTTTTTGACGAAAGAAGTATGGGGAAATTTATTATACATATATATATATATATATAAACATATAAATGAATAAAACACTAAAAAGGAGTCAACTGCTCGTCTAAAAGTTGTTAAAAGCATCTCAAAACGTAGCTTTCGTCTTTTATTTCAGACTTCTTTAGCGTGTATGAAGAAGCAAACATTCAAGTTCATATACATGTGCGTTAAAAGCTTGTAAACAAAATCTATCAAAACATCTTAAAGCATTAAAATTGACTGATGCGTAACATTGTAAATAGGCTTCTGTCTTCCCCGCTGCCAAATAAACGACTTAACCTTAAAATCCCGTTCAATACAAATGCCTTAAGGTCCACCTGGGGAGGAACACTACAGATACAATGATTAAAAATAACTAAAACGTAAAATCCTAAAAGTAGCTCAAACTCCAGGGTCCGAAGAGCCTGCGTAGCGAAAATCAAACCAGATCACATCAAACAATAAAACAATAATAATAAAAAAATAATAAAAATAAAAATACTAAGAAAGTAAAAAAAAAAAACTAGTTCTTTTATAAGAGTTAAATTCCTTTCTTTTGTTAAGTCCAAGCGGGTGCATAGATTGTAGTTGGGCTAGCCAATATCCTTCCCTTTTGGTTAGAATACTTTCTACTTGACTATTATTTGTAATTTGTTCAATGACCATAAACAGAATGTCCTGAAGATTATGCTTTGTAGTTCCAAAATGAATAGCTAGTTCACATCTACTTTTCCCATGCATCATGTCCGACTTATGGTTCCTAAATCTTACTTTGAATTGATTTGACGTAGAACCTACGTTCTGCACATTGCATTTACAACAAGTTGCCTAATACACAACATTAGATCTCGTACTCGTACACTGATAAAAGTGATTTTAACGCAGACGATTCATCATGATGTATATATGTACGTATGTGTGTGTGTGTGTTTTGTTTGTATGCACTGGCGTAGCAAGTGGACTGGGTGGACAATATCCAGGAGCCCTTAGAGTCCAGGGGGATCCAGCCAAATGTGCCAAAAAAATTCTCAAAAAATCGTAACTCTGCCTACCGACCTAACCACCCAGTACAGACAAGAAAGGAACCACAAAGCTATCAACAACTGCAGAACTGCTTTTGAAGAACCAGGCAAAAATGAGGTACGGGACTGAGCCCGGATATGGTGCGTGCAACGTCTTAATCATACCCCGTACCTCCCAATGGAGATTGGAGGGGTCTTAGGAAAATGGGTTTATGATACCATTATTTTGGGGGCCCTCGCTGTCTCTTGTCCATTGGCCCAGAGGGTCTTGTTATGCCGTTGAGTTTATGTATAATGCTCTATTGTTATATTTTTATTCTGATACAGGAGTCCCAAGAGAAGGGCTTCAAATCATACGGTTAACGATTAACATTATTAAGGAAGCGTTTTAAAACAGTACGAAATGTTGGATATACGGCGACGTAAGATAAACAGTTCCACCAACCACTACAATGAGCGACATAAAACGCCAATAGATATACAAGCAAAGTTGGTCTGTAGTTCTGTACCAGCAAAAGTACTGTAACTATAGAAAATGGTGTAAAAGCTGCGTAAAATACCAGTACAAGAATCGAAACAGATCGCCAAGCTTTCATCTCTAAAAGGCTGCTTGATCTTGTCGTATTTCTATTTTCTGAAGTTGTTTCAGACACAGGAACAACTTTGTTCTGCCTTCTAACGTGATTCGCAGCGATGCATAACAAAGGAGGGTTGAGGAAACTCGTAAGAACAAACGGCAAAATGAGAACAATTCCACCTACAACAGATATCAATATCCAAACCGGATCCTGTCTCTGAATCGGGAATACTTCAGCAACGCAATAGCGATAATCTGGATCAATGAAAACGTTGGCAAAGTAAAACAGTTATAAAAGAACATGTCATTAAGCAAAGGCAAATCGAAAATATGCAAACAATGATCCCTTTCGATCTCCTTAAGGTAAGAACAGAGGGATAACGAAGTGGAAAAACAACAGCAATAAATCTATCCAGGCTAAGACAACCAAGAAGCAGTGACGACACAGTGATTTGGGTATATGACAAAATATTAAATAGTAAACAAACACCGGACCATTCTCGCCTTGTAGAAATCAAGGCAAGACAAGTCCCTATGGTTATCAATTGGAAACCTGAGTAAATATCATTCAAGGAGAGCGCTTGGATGAACACCGTTGTCACTTCTCCAAAGCATCGATTCTCTGGTTTTTGTAGAACTTGAAAAATCACTGCGTTGAATAGGATGTTAAGACTTCCTATGCCACAGCTGCACAGAACCCGCATTGGAGATACATACCAATTTTGCATCGTTGCTGTCTCCACAAAAGTTGCGTGTTTTCCTTTTTCAACTGAAGATAATAACTGAACATCACGTTGAGCACGTGTAATGATATAATTCTTGTGAGGTTGAATTACAAAATTTTAAAAGTTGCACAATATTTATAAATTTTGAAATGTAAGTATTTTGTTATAGCAGTAATCACATTCAAAATCACATCTCCTCACCAATTTTTCTCCACACGTGGTGTGCTCTCGTTGTTCAAAGCTCTATCGAACTTTATCGAAGTAAAACTTGCCAGAAAAAATTTATTCCACTAAATCTTTAGAATTTAACTAATGCCTCTCAAATCATATTTCATCAGTGCCATTAGTTCAAGGCTTGATCGATTTCTTAATTACCAGTGCCCGTCCATTAGTAACGATCAATGCACATACAAAGGTAAACGTTCCACTCTTGTATCATCACCAAATTGCACTGAGTTCGGTAAAACATCTTTGCTTTACATCATTCAAAGGACACAGGAAAAACGTCTGGAAATAAATGCTGTTTTTCATTATTGCTCACAAGGACTGCAAATCAATATTTTTAAAGGCCAATCATTGTGTCTAGTGACTGCATGGTCATTTCAGCTTTACCAGTATGAAATCAAAGTAAGTTCCAAAATGGACTTAAGGCAAAAGTTGTAAAAATCTTAATTACTAAGTGTTTATCGTTTTAATGTCTGCCTCGGTTTGAGGTAAGTTTGAACGAAAAGCGTTTGTGAAAATCTAAGGTAAACTTTTCACTTCATGAAAGCAGTTCGTGCCTGGCGGTATTATGACACTTATTTAAATTCCTTTGTTCACATAGGCTAGCCACATGACGTCTATAGATACAGTATACATCTTAAAATCAGAAAATTAGACTCACAAACAGATAAAAGGAATACTTAACACAATTTTTACCTTTGTATTCAAAGACAAGGTGAAAGTTCTTACTATGATCTATCAACAATACTGAGCGTTCAAACTACGAAGTAAACCAATTATTGATTACTTTTTGATTCCTTGCCGAAGGTCACCAGGGGTCGAAAACCCAAAAGCTTGTAAACACGATATATCAAAGCATAAAGCACGGACACTCCATACTTAGAAAATAGATATGTGATAGTCAGTAGACGAAACCTATCGTTTTTGGTAGAAGTCGAAGAAGTCACCGGAAGAGAAGTTACGAAAACCTAGAAATTTGCTTAAAAGCAGTTTATCGTTTTCGGCACATGGTTGCTGGCCAGAGGTCTCCCGGCCCCGATTTAAATGAGATTTTTTCTGTTATTTATTTAATGCGAAATAACAAATAATTCGGATATCCTGGTTTACGAACAATATGTTTGAAATACGTGTAATATGCGAACATGAAGCTTTACTTGAGAAATAGGCAATGAAAAAGGAAATCCTTTTGCACAATGCAACATTGACGATTTCATCTTTAAGTAAAATTTACGATCGCAAAGAAATGGAACGTTAATGTTCCCTGAGAACACTTCGTGAAATGGCCTTACGTGATGAAGTCTCACACATAAGAAGCACATTTCATTACTCTTTTGAACATGTTTTTACATAGAAAATTGACATAATTTAACGTTAAAATGTTCTTTTATACAAATCAAACTCGTATAAATCCTAAGTAACACTTGCTGAAAAAATATCTTGATAGAATGATACGGTATCCAGAATTTCATTACGTTTAATCGTTCTCATTTTCAAAATTTTGTCAATCTATTCATGCTCTTTTGGTATTACATTATTTATTTTAAAACAAAGGAATAGGGGATGTATGTGTTATATCATTTTATAGACTAAAGTTATTTTCAGTTAAAGGTTGTGTAACATGAAAACAACATAGTTGGATATTTGATGTAAAAAAGCATTCAAAATTTAAAAATAGCCACAATTACCATTAAAATCCATCAAATATTGACCATTTTACAGGGTAATTTCTATTTCACACTTGTTCATGAATAAACATGAGCTAAATACGCAAATATGTGACATCGAAATATGAAAATACCATATATGGCTCATGTTGGCCTTTGTTTTTGCAACCTTAATTTCAAGGACACGGGTAGCATTTTATCCCCTGAGGGGTTTATTATGAAAGTTAAAATTATTCCCTTCAGAAACATTGATATCACTCAACAAACTGTAATTTGTCTGAAAAGTAATTAAGAGATAATTTATATAGGGTTAACAAAAGAAATCTTAACACTGTGCAACACACCACATCGTTATTTTTGCATAGGCAATTAGTTTCTTCAGATTCCATCGAACTTTGAAGGCGTATATTTTGAGAACGGTAAAAGATAATGAAATAATTCTAACGGATCTTTCACTGGAGGACTTCATTCTTTAAGTGACAAGTGAAACAGCTCTTTTTGGTGGCATGTCACACGACCTTTAAGGTACATTGAATTAGTCATTCGTAATCTCTTTGAGATGGAGAATGGATGAAATGAGAAAAATTGTAACACTCTAAAGCAAGATAAACAGAGAGTATACATCTCTGTTAAAACTACTTCCAGCAGGGAGGTGTTACTTTGACAGGAGATCCAACTGAAAATGTAATTTTTCTAATCCTGTTTGATCGGATTAAGGGCGAGGGGATAATCATTTAAATGACAGATCTTTGGACTTCAGAACTTCCAATATTTTGTCTAATACTTCTACTTCCTGTCCCAGGCAACCTTTGTCAACGACTCTACTACACTGACAATAGGATTATCGGGAACAATGGTTTGACGTGTAGCAAGTTTCCGACGGCCTAGTAAGTTAGTTAGTTAGATGAGGTTTAACGGCCCAGTTTACAACCAATTGGTTCAAGTCGGCCTAGTAAGAGCCAATGTTTTAACATTCAAAACGATTTCTTTTTCGCGACAAAATATAAAGATCTTTGTAATAAAAGTAATGCTTATGCTATTTATAAATGCGGAAAAGAGGTATGAGGCTATATGTTACTGTTAAATTTTCATCAATTTGCGCATTATTTCGCAACTTTAAGGTGGTGTATTCCTGTTCAAAATGTAACAAGAAATGACAATGTGGTGTCTTTAAAGGGGGCACAATGCGCCATGAAGGTGCAAATTACATTTGCGACTGAAACGACTGGCAATGTAAAATAAATGGGCAAATTTTTATGTGCCGATCTTCAAGATTTAGCAGACGACGTGAACCTTTGTGTTTGGTTTCTTTAACCTTTATGAGCCTATTTTATCTAGAAGACTACTAGCAAAAAAGGATTACTCTCGGCAACTAGCTAGGTTCAAAGACATGGTTAAATTGAGTAACACCTTCCTGCTTCCAGGTACAAAATGTTAACAAGACTTTTTTACTGACTGATAGAGTGAATTCTAGATGTAACGTATCCAAAGTAATAGTTTCACAAAAGGACATGTGATATACATCGGTAATATGTTGCAATACAATCTTACACCTCATTCCAGTCTTCAGGTATTACTATTATCAAAAAAAAAAAAATTCTTTGTATGTGTGTAAAATGAGGAACTATTTGATGTTCATTGTGATGGCATCCTCTCCGGTCCTACATAGCCTGCTCCAAGTGTTCCTTCAACTTTCTAATGAAAGAGTATTGAACTCACTGTTACTTGGCTTTTCTGATTTCTTAGGTCAATGTTTGTAATCCCATATTCTCTCTCCCTCTTTCGATGTACTCTCTTAAATCCTTAAAGACAGATACTCGTCATCCCAAGTATGACTTATACTTTGGGGTAAGCAAAAGTCTCAGTTGGTGACTGCTCTTTGATTGACGTCAGAGTTACAAAATATAAGATATGCACACTAGGATATATTACACAACATGCACAGAGAGTGTTTTGATTACACATGAAAGTCTTGTATGCTCATCAGGATATGGCCTTTAGCAATAAAGTATGTGTCTGCACAAGGAAATGCTAAAGACAGTAACGGACGAGACTTGAACTAACTTAGTTGGGAGAACTGGAACTGTCTGGGATAAGAAGATTTCCCCTTTCAATTGAGAGTTAATCTTAAAGAGTGTTATTAGCGACAAATCTATATTTGGACTGAAAATTTTAAAAAGAAAAAGATTTATTTTCAGTCTATTATACTAAATATCTCAATCGAATTTACTGGTACGTCCCTAATTTTATTCTTTTGAATAAAGAGAATATGCTTACAAGTAATGTTAAAACAAAAACAAATTTTTGCTTGCTGATCTTCCTTACTTTCACTAAGCTGCCCAGTTAGTTACAATGTAATTATCAATCATTAAAATGATAACATTGAAAAGGCTTTTTCGTTGCAATTTGGCAGTGGTTAACGTTCTTTCTTGCTTTCATGTTTTCTTTTCCATTTCAAATATCAGTA
This sequence comes from Holothuria glaberrima, assembly GCA_009936505.3. Classification (NCBI taxonomy): domain Eukaryota; kingdom Metazoa; phylum Echinodermata; class Holothuroidea; order Aspidochirotida; family Holothuriidae; genus Holothuria; species Holothuria glaberrima. The sequence goes on from WURT03003322.1 coordinate 12,616, forward strand.
TCAATCATGCCACTCATGAACCGACTTAGCCTGAGAGTATAAGCATATACGCATTCTGTGGTGGCCCACATTTATGTTGAGACCACTCTGTTTTCCATTTGATTTACGGGTGTTTCAGTTGTGTGCCAATAGCATTCATGGACTCATCGCAACCTATGTAACTTTCACCTTGTAGAGTTACAATTCATCATTGATGAAACATGTAAAGCCACTAGGCCACCATTTCGATCTTCTATTTATGACAGTTAAAAGCATCACCGTCGGAAAGTTGCAAAACAGCAGTTCTTAAAGCTGGGTACATGACAAAGTACAGAACAAAATTTAGCCAACCGTTACAATGCGCAAGATAGTATGCAATAAAATGTGTTACCGGTGATTGTTGGAGAGGTAAATAGGCATGAACAGCTGTTCCCACGAAGAATGGAAAAAATGTCAGGTAAAATATAAAAATAAGAAGCAGGACCGATCTTAAAGCTTTTATTTCCAAAAGAGTGACTGATCTTCGAAATATTCCATTCTCAACAACTTGGGATTCAGCTGCTAGTCTTTTTTGCCTTCTTTCAATATGACCAGCAACGATACACAGGAGAGGAAGATTAAGAACACTCGTCAATACAAACGGCAAAAGCATGATGATCGCTCCTAAAACTGACACTATAATAAACACAACATTTTTTCGAAATTCTGGCAGCTCACCAGTGGCACAATATCGATGAACGTCGTCGAATTTTATTGTAGCTATTTTGAAATGGATAACAGTAACACACGTTACAGATACGCTGAAACAAGCAATAATTGTTAACATTACAATTCTTTTAGATCTTCCCACCGTAAGGATAGATGGATAACGAAGTGGATAAGCAATGGCCATAAATCGATCCAGACTTAGACAACAAAGAAGCATAGCTGAAAAAGTTAGTTGCGCGTACAATGCAATGGTAAATATGTAACAAATATTTGACCACATTTGCCCTGGAGGTACCAACATGTGTGTTGTCTTAATAACCATAAGTTGTACTCCTGAATACAAATCATTCAACGCTAGTGATTGGATAAACAATGTCGTGATCTCCCCGAAGCATTTATTTTCTCAGAGTTAAAAAAGTCACAATGTTTAAAGCTATATCGAGTGCTCCGATGACACTGGCAACAACCAAAAGAGTTAGACTGACGTGCAAGCTTTGCGAAGCGTCCATTTCTGAGTGCTTAGATATGATCGTCCCATTTTCTAAAATATTCATTTTGACAGAAATATGCTGTTACACCAACTGATGCTCAGACGTTTAATGCTAACAACTTATGCTACATTATTTATTTTTCTCTGGTAAGCGCAAGGAACGATTTGTTTTACTACTCCCACAGCCAGACAAAATTTCCACCAAAATATTATGATGGAATGAAGGTGATTTTCGAATTAGTACAGAAAGGATCGATTACATGAGTCTTCCACATCATAAAAAGAATTTCTAATTCACAACTAAATCGTAAACTGATGTCAAACGATTGAATAGTTAATGGACAATGATGACTGTGTATGTACATCAATGCACAGCGATTTACAAGTTTAATTGCATGCCTCAAATAGGCAATGCCACGTTGCAACGATCATAGCAATTGAAAGTTTATTTCCACCTGTGTTTACACGTTGTTAGGCTTTTAAGGATGATTAGGTCTGCATTTAGCCTGCTGAGTTATTGTAGGTGCTTAATTGATGTTTGCATTCACAGCGGGTAGATGAAAATTAAAGCATCGACCATCAATACTTTTTTATAGTTTTTTTGACATATAAATTTATTAGGATAGGAATTACATGTTAATCAGTTGTTCATTTCACTAAAGGTGATTATAAACTTATAAACGTAGGCGAGGCTTACGATCTAGTACAATAGACAATTACTTATTTCAATGTTCATCTGCTTAAAATAATCTCACCACTTCGAAATCTATGCTGAAAATTAGACTCGAAATAGTTTCCCTTAGTTCTGTAATAGATGCAGTGTCGTAACTAAACTTTATGCACCCCAAGAAAGTCCTTGAGTGTGCTCCCCATCTAAAACACCCGTTCTTTTCCATACCAATAGACTAAGGAGTGCTGCCCCATAAAAGTGCTCCCTCGGGAAACATCCCAACCGTTACCTCTAACCATGCTGAATAGATACTAAACTCATTTGTTCTTGATAAGTTTGCAGTTCGGTTAGTAATTAAGAGATGTGCAAAAAAAATGACATTTTCTTTCCCTTTTACTTTGAAAAGTTGTTGAGCGTTTCCAAAGCAAATTCATTAACTTTTGCCTGTCAGAACTGAAATGAATTCATAAGTGTTCAGCGTGCATTTATCACAGAGTAGATGGAGTGAAAAGAAAGAAAGAAAGAAAGAAAGAAAGACAGAAAGAAAGAAAGAAAGAAAGACAGAAAGAAAGAAAGAAAGAAAGAAAGAAAGAAAGAAAGAAAGAAAGAAAGAAAGAAAGAAAGAATGTAACTGTAACACATGCAAAAAAAAAAAAAAAAAAAAAAACAGTCGTAAGCCCGTTTTGAAGAGGAGCAACGTACCCACCTGTATATGTACCACTGAATTGGACAATTAACTGAGGAACAAACTTTTCACCCGTCATAAAAAATCACACATATGTTGGGGCCATAAACTGGTCCGGCCTTACGACGCTTGTGCTATTCTGGATTCTTTTCTCTTTTCACCCCTTCAGGAGGTTGCACAACGGACCGATATTGTCATTTTCCTACATAAAAGCCTTTCCAGTAATCGTAAGGTTACCCTTGATAGCCGATGATGAGGTAGGATATTTCTCAACAAAAACTTATTTAGCAAAGGTTAAGTGATCTGTTGTCTCAGAAAATTCAAAGCTGAGAGTTAAAATGTTCTTTTGTGACCCTGTTGGGTAACAAGTCACAACCAATGCCAACCAATAACGTAACCGTGAACAGCCTAATTAGGCTGTTCACGGTTACGTTACTGGTTGGCATTGGTTGGCATAGAGCATGCGGAAGAACACATGCGCGTATGTTAGGTGTTGCGCGTGTATACGCTTGTACGATTGCACGCAGAAAGTAGACGAATTGGAATCTACCTTTCATTGTGACGACAGTGTAAGCGCGCCTTACCAACTCTTTTGCCGACCAACCGCGTCGTCATTTGTTTGTAAACACTGAATGAGTCTATAGGAGAAAAATGTTCAAGAAGTGAAACCAACTGAATCGCAACGGAAGTGCCGGGATAGGATGAGATAGAGAGAAGAGAGAATTGTGCGTTAAAAGGTCAGGTCATAAAAGACTAGGGCAAGGATTTAAGCATACAGCATTTAGGGACAGAGAAAAGTATGAAAGAAAAAATAATCTCAAGAAGCAGGGAGTATGAGCTAGGACACCAAGCTACCACTTTGAATTTTTTCACCACTGGGGTGCATTAAATAACTATCCCGATCAACATTTCCTTCGATAGTTACACGATAGTTACACCATTTTCTGCCAAGAGTCAGTTCCGTAGCCATGAAACAAGCTTGGCGTTAGCAACCCAGAGAGAAAGTCAAAGAAATCAACACAAAAAGGAGCGACAGGGAAGTTATTGAAATTATTAGGGTATTTAACTTAAATGAAATACTTTGCACTGTAAAATGAGGTAAGCCATTCAAAATACTAATATATTTTCCAAGGTTTCTGCCCCCTTTAATTGAGAATTAGATAGCGATGGAATAGAAAGTTGAATAGTTATTCCTGCTCTCAGGACTGGTGCTTAACAGCTCCATACAACCATGTCAATCATTATCCCAGCATCACTAAGGTACCAAAGGGTCCAGGGTGTCTAGAACCCCTCATCATTTGACACGGGCGTAGTCAGTTTTTTGGTGGAGGGAGCGGATAAGTCGACTTATCGTCCCCATTCTTGACCGGAATGAGGGTGTTCCCCTCCCCCTTTTGATTTTTTTTACTGTCTCGAAGGGCTTAGATGCAAAATGGTGTTATAGTTTGCTTCGCAGAAGAGACCCTTTTGAAAGCCAAAATAAGTGAAACGATCATCGGTGGCGACAAAATTTTCCCGAAAGGGGGCCAGGTCATACCAGCGACCCCAAGCTCCGGCAGCCACTGTGTTGAGGGGGTGGTGAGAAGGCGCAAAGCGCGCCGAAAATTTTGGGTTCTTATTAGAGAAATTGTCCTCTTGAGAGCAAAAACAGATAAACCATTTGCGGAGACTACAATCTTGGACAAAACTGTTGGGACACTTTGTCATAATATTCTTGAATCTCAGTTCCCAGGTTTGCAGGAAACC
>WURT03003333.1:0-13171 GCA_009936505.3 Holothuria glaberrima
CATTCATATTTGAATGCGTATTTGACTCTTAACCTTAATGTTTTGATGCGTATTTGACCATCTAAATATGCACAATACGCAAATACGCACACTAATGAAAGCCCTGCCTAACAATGGTTATATTCCTCTGCATAACCACAGCCAAGACCCAAAGGCCCAGTTCATCTAACCAGCCCCAGTATCCCCCCCCCCCCATTTGTATACCACAAGTTTGTAATGTAGTTGGTGCTCCCCCTGTCCTTCCAGGTTATGAATGAATGAGCATATCCAATCTGGACTGGAAAAACAGCACTTGATGGATGATTAAATAGCAAGAACAAGCACAGCCAAAAAAAAAAATAAGTCTCATAGCTTCATACAGGGGACTCATCTTTAATGATGTCTTTACTATCTGTTATGTTTAACAGCAGTTTGTAATGATGAGAGAAGTCAAATGTAAGATCCCAATATTGACTCCTGTTCACAAGCCTATCCTACATATGAAAAGCAAGCAATTTAAGACCAAAAATATGCAACATCTACAACCATTTACCTAACTATACTGTTAACTCAGCAGGGATGGAATTTAGATTTTTACCAATGGGGGAGGGGGAGGAGGTAGATGGGGTGCTCACTGAATATTGCCATCAATAGAAATTAAAGGGCTGTGGTTGCATTTTTGGAAGGCCGGTTTATACACTTAAGGGACAACGCTCCTGTCACAGACCCCCCCACCCACCTTTCACCAGACGCCCCCACCCACCCTTCACCAGACCCCCCACCCACCCTTCACCCCACCCCTCATTTACACATACCTCTCAAGGTGATACATCATAAACTTGAGAACTCCAAACCGCTGCTCATGTATATTGCGTATACAGTTGTACAGTTCCTCATCAAATTCATCCTCTGGCAGCTCTGTAAAAGAAGGCAAACAGAAATAATTGATGCATCCACTCCAAAAAATCCATGATGCCCACAACTGTGGGAGAAGCCAGACAGAGCTTTGTCCCAAAATGTCAAGTTTCTTGTAATTTTAACATTTTTTAACATTTAACATTCTCAGTTTTTCCCACCTATGAAAACCTGCAATTGCTTATAACATACCTTCTCAACAATTGCTGTCTAAAGGACAGTTTAAACTTCTAAATATTCACATGCTTCAAACCAATAAGAACCATATAAAGCCATCCCCTGCTCTTCTGGGCCAATCACGGACATAGCTCAGGAATTAAACAGTGTTCAACTTTCACAGCTATATAGGTGCTGTACTATATTGGCCTATGTAAAACATTTCATATCAACTTTGAATAAGTTTCTACTTTAGGGGGCCCATCAGAATGGGGTCCCATAAATTGCCCCTGAATAGAAGAGCTAGCCTTGATCTATCACGAGGTAAACCCTACTGCTTCAAACAAAGCTGCCTTTATCCACACAGTCATCGCACAGGTATGAGAGATATAACAGAGAGACACTCCCAACACATCCTGCAATGAAGTTTCCAAGTTTTAAAAGTGAGAGCATTTTACATTCATAGGAGATAACATCCCTGTTAAGTCCAAACTGCATTTTTCCTTATCAACTGAATTTATCTACAAAACTCTCTGAAAGCAATGTTTATGTTTTTATACCATAACATGGCCTCTACTCATTGTATGTTCCAGGCATATATTGGCAAAACTTACAAACTTCTAAAAGAATGTTCTGTCACAGCCAACGGTGTCATGTGGCCATTTTTTGGCCAAATTTTGCTGATTTGGTCAAATAATGCCAATAAGAAAATGGTATTATTTGTACGAAGAATGGTAATTTGGCCCTGCAAAATTTTTCCCTGTAATCATGAATGTATAGCAGATCTTGAATTTGTGAGAAAAGTTTGGCCATGAAGTGAAAAGTTCATCTGGCAACCCTGGTCACAGCTGGCCCTGTCCACCTCCCAAATATCACCATGCAGATTCGATAGAACCCATTCACTGTTGCGACCAGAATCTGCAGCTACAAATGTAGTGATGCTCGGTAATGTTCCCAAAGGGAGCATGGAAGACTAAAATTTGTACTGAGTCTGTGTAATAATAATAGTTCAAATACCTTCATGTACAATAACATAAGACTGCATAATGTCATTGTATAGGATTCAAAACCTACAGTATACTTCATACATCACCTTTGGCCTACACTTGCAAAAATATTATTTTAAGGCATATAGTATTTAGTATTTTACACCATTTTTTCAGATGGGTACCAACCACAACCACTTCCAACCACCTCCACCCCACCAAACCAAACCAAACTCTGTTACAGAAATGATTATCATTACTAGCTTCAAAGGTCAAGAGTGTAGGAAGCAGGGGCTGGGGGAGTGACAGCCCTCAGCTAAATTTGTGGGGGGCAGAAGTATGCTTCAACCCCCCATCCAAGGACCCTCAAATTCCCAAAAATTTTCAAAAAGAAACCTTTATATTTGTCTCTTCTGTAAGAAATATCAAAAATTTGCAGTAATTTACCGTAACATTTGTCCAAAATGATGCACCAAATTGCATCTAAGGACCCTCAAATATCAAAAAATATTCCAAAGGGAACCCTTCTTTGTCTCTTCTGAAAGAAATGTCAAAAATTTGCAGTAATTTACCTTAAAATTTGTCCAAAATGATGCACCAAACTGCATCTTAGAACCCTGAAATATTCAAAAAATTTTCAAAGGGAAGTGGGACACCCCCTCCTCTTAAACCCTTCTCCAAGAATGGTGATCTGAAACAAGGTTTAGCCCCCCTCCCCCCTCCCCCCCAGTCTCGAACAGCTTCCTACTCCCAAGTCAACGGTGCAACAATGGGACAAGAAATAATAATGTTTCTTACGGTTGTATTTATCAATGAGTTCATGCTGCATGTCGTATGGGAGAATCGGCTCTGGCAAGCTCTTGAAGAAAAGCTTGATTGCTGATGCCACAGCATTAACAGTAACATCCATTGTCTCTAAATTAAAGTTAGGAACTGAAAATAGAAAAAAAAATGCTTTATAATTAATCTAATGCATTCAAATGACCATAAGTTTGGTTTTTAATATCTTTTCAATAAAACAAAATGCAATACAAAAGACTGCTTAATACAACATAAAACAACTTGATACAAACACACCTAACTTGATGTACTTTGCCTTACATTCTTTGTGTCCTAGTACTGCAGAAAGCTTAGTGTTCGAAAACACTTTATTCTGAACTGAAACTGTCCACAAATGGTAACAGGCTACACACACATATAAATATACTGATTACAATAACTAGTCCATAAGCATGCAGGAACACTTAACTGGGGGCTGCAACACCTTTGCCCAAATTTTAATGCTTTTGCCCAAAATAAGCATATATTTTGCCTGAAAATAGCAAATTTTCTACCCCAATGAGGGAAGGCAACAGCACCCCCTCCACCCAGACCCCTCAGACATCTCCAAAGCACATGATGCTGAGCCCATATTCATTACATTAGCAACCATAATCTTGATCCTACAATTTTTGGGCCCTCAGGGTCTTTAGAAGGCCACCCCTTCTTCAGGGTATAATCTTTACCTTCATCAAAGTTGTTGACAATATCTTCAATATCTTGGGTCTTTCCTGGGGTTCTGTAGATACCCTCAGCCGTCAGACCTATAAATTAAAGAAGAAAGAAAACAGTAAACACTGTGTTCCTGAAGATACTATAACGGTCTCCAAAGTGTTTCATCAAGTATTCCTGCAACAGGTTACTTAGGTGGACAGCAGTGAGATTTATCCTGTTAGAAGTACAGTATTCAGGAGATAAAGACATAAACATGTACTGACTACTGCCGATCCTCCTCCTAGGTCTGCCTTGTAACATTTCTATCTGATAGGAGGGAGGCATTCACTTAATCAAGGGAGCTCAAAAAAATGTAACAAATATAGTGAAATGACCTAATACGGCCATGTTCAAATCTTGTGCATCAATCCAACCAACAACGTGCCTCTGTAGCCGCTGTCACAATCAGTGCGTCAATTTTCGATGCAGTACGCGCACCGCAAGCTCCCTTGCAAATGCGTGTGAAACTGTTATAAGTTTCAAGCACGCACACACAAGGAAATGCAGCCTCAAATTTAACACGCAAAATGCCTACACTGAGCCTTTACATATAGCTTTGTTCAAAAATTGCACACAGCGCTGGCTGGCCTTATTAGGTTCCTTACAATCTTAGGCTTAAGCTTAAAACTCTGTAACTGTTGTACGAGTATCGCGCGGTAGAAAAATTTTGTTGTAAAGATTTATAGCTCACAGAGAAGATAAACTCTGCCAATAGATTTGCAGGTACAAACAGATTCACATTCTCTTTCTTTGTTTTGCAAAAAGGAAAAATTTCTTAGAGTGGCTTTGTTAGGTCGTGCCATCACACTATAAACTGCATTTCCTTTCTTTAAATATCAATTATACATATGGGAAGTCAATTTCAAGAAGTTGCCCCAGGTGCCAACTATTTTTACTTTCCTGAAATTTTGTTGTCCATTGGACAACCAACATGTTACTTTCAATTATTCATCATAAATTTCGATGACTGAAAATTTAGCTCTATAGAGGTATATGATGCCTCAAGAAACATCTTGTGCATGCACCATGAGACAAAACATTGCTGGTGCTTTAAATCATGCAGCACCTGACATACCAGGAACTAAGGCCAACACTTATGCTAAACATAAAGCAGTGATGGTACATGTGTACCTTATTCTGTCTACATTTTGGGAACATCGCAAACTGAATTTTTGAGTTACAATTTAGAAACTGAATCTTGGCTCCAAAAAGGCTGGGACTAGCATTTTTCTCTCTTACAGTATGTAAAGACAAAAATGAATTTAGTTACAAGAAACGAAGAAACTTACCATCTTTCTCTATAAATGCTGTACATTGAGCTATAAATGGTGGTACTCCTAACTCTCCCACCGCGAGTTCCTCTAGGTGCAACTCTCTAAGGTGACCTTTAGGTTTCCTGACTTTAACTTTCTGTTTCTTTTGCTACAAAAATAAAACAAAATAATGATGAAACTGGCACAGTGCCAGACGGCACAACTATTGGTACTCATTATCACACTCACCACAGCGTAAGGTGAAGGGGCTGGGGTAAATTTGTGTTGGTGTGTGTGTATGTATGAGGGGAGGTGGAGGATGAAGGGGATGGCTGTTCACAAATGTACTCATCTACGTACATCTATGCACAAATGTATACATATGCATACATGCACATACATGAGTGGTGCACTACGTCAGCCAGTATAGAAATTAATGTACAGACAGCATGTATCTTATTATGTCAATATGTAGTAATACAACATGGATTTTGGGATGAATGAAAAGTTTCAACCAGGGTTGTACCGATATCACCAATCACCAATATTACCGATAGCGATATTCCCACTCACAATATCGGCTGATACCGATCCAATACCGATATTTTTGAGATGAGCTTAACTGTGTACAAAACCATGGGTTAGACTATGGTATACCCTGCGGTACTCCTTATGCACAACCCCTAAGCATATTTCAGACACGTAGGTCACATTTGTTGTTTAATATGACTTAAAAAAAAAAACAACAACAACAACAACAACAACATACCACCAACTCTGCTCTTTTTATTGGTACTTGGCAAGTTGATATTGCAAATATTACTGTCATACCATTGCCATTGTCATACATTGTCACTGTCACTGGTATTGTCCATTTCATTGTCACTGTCAGTGCTATTGTCAATGTCAAGGTTTTTCTTTCTCACTTCAATCGCCACTGTAATTGCCTTTGCCACTGCAATCATCACTGCCATTGTCATTGTCAATACAACCACTGCCATTGTCACTGTCACTGTCACTGCCATCACCACTGCCATTGTAATTGCCACTGTCATTGTCACTAACATCATAACTGCTACTGTCACTGTCACCGCCATCATCAAAGCAATTGTAATTGCCTCTGTCATTGCCACTGTCATCATCACTGCTATTGTAATTGCCACTATTATTGTCACTAACTTCATCATTGCTATTGTCACTGTTCACTGCCATCATCAAAGCCACTGCAATTGCCACTGTCACTGCCATCATCACTGACACTGGCACTGTCAGTGCCATCATCACTGCCACTGTCACTATCATTGTCATCATCATAGCTATTGTCACTACCATCACCACTGTCAATGACACTGTCACTGCCATTGCAAACATTATTACATTTTTTTTTATCAAATCTCACCTTCTTTTTCTGTTCTTTCTGTTTCTTCTGCTTTTTACTTTCTTTTAACGTCTGTAAAACAAAAATTCAGATGCATTCAAGCTCTCTGTAAAACAACTAATTCAGCAAATAAATTTGTTGTCATTGCAGCTTGCTGAATGGAAAAAATGTACAAGTGTACAAGATAAAGCACATATATTTGTTTATGCACTGGTACAAACATACACCCCATGATGCCTTTTAAATGACAGAAATGCAAGAACTATATTAATGAACAAAACAAGTTGTATTGTTGCAGTTCTTTCCCTTGCCACCCCAACCCCCTACCCCCCCCCCCCCCAACACCCAATTACTTAGGAAAAATTTCACCATCACACTGGTTTTTAAAAATTTACCAAATCAAAAAGAAAAGGAAGTCTGTTCTCCCATAATATCTTTCTTAATACTTTATAAACTAAATTTCAAATATCCCTAACTTTAAAATCCACAAATTTGGGAGTGTTTAATTATGCTGTAAATAATTAACAATTAAACTGGACACCTTGCTACCTAGTGACAGCATTAATGAATAACTGACAAACATGATGGTACTGCACACCAACCTTTGCCCTCTAAGATCCTGCTCTCTGCTACATGAATGTACTGGACCTTACCTGGGTCCCATCAATAAATGACTGCATGTACCATCAATGTATTGGACCTTACCTGGGTCCCATCAATAAATGACTGCATGTACCATCAATGTATTGGACCTTACCTGGGTCCCATCAATAAATGACTGCATGTACCATCAATGTATTGGACCTTACCTGGGTCCAATCAATAAATGACTGCATGTACCATCAATATATTGGACCTTACCTGGGTCCCATCAATAAATGACTGCATGTACCATCAATATATTGGACCTTACCTGTGTTCCATCAATAAATGACTGCAAGTACCATGAATGGAATTGAACCTTACCTGGGACCCATCATTACATGACTGCATGTACCATGAATGTATTGGACCTTACCTGAGACCCTTCAGTCCTGTCACCCTTTGGAATTGATATATCTTCAACTGCTTGACCTGCAAAAACAAAGTTACAAAAAACTTGGAACACATATCCTTGATAGAAAAATGAAGCTACAATTTGACCTCTTGCATGGGACCAAATTGCTCAAACTTTTGAAGTTATATGCTTGAAAAACTGCCTTGACCTCAACCCCCCGCGGACTGAACCCCCCCCCCCCCCCGAATGCGGACTATATCATCACTTTTAACACTATGCACAGTGTACTCCACAGGTCCAAATTTTGTCCAGGAGCTTGTATCTGAAATGGCAGATGACACCGATCACTGTCCTAGGGAGGTGTTTAAGGGGAGGGGATCCCCTCCCCTTTGGAAAAATCATTGCTCATGTAAGGAAGGCTAGATGCAAAAGGGTGCTGTATGTGGGGCTAAATTTGAACTGAACCATTCAAACATTACTAAACATGTGAAAGCAACATTTTTTTGACGGGGTGGCAAAGGTTTTTGTGTGGGCAGCAACATTAAGACCGGGTGCTGATGCACGCTCTTTGGATTTTGTGTGGGCGGCGCGCCCTGACAAAACAGCTAGTGGAGATCACTGCAAGCATAATAAGGATAGAAAGATACCAGGTGATTCCATATATAAAACCCCTGGGTGACTTGGCATAATTTTCAAACCTACTGCCATTGTGCTTGGTGCTCAGCATAAGCAATGGAGTTGGGAGACAAGCCAGTGAGCCACAACTGGAAAAAAGGCCGTGGCCGGCTCGACTTAAACCAATTGTTTAGAAACTGGGCCATAAAACCTCATCTACCTAACTAACTAACTCAGCAAACTTTGCAGCATTATAGCTCACAAATTATCTGCCAAACTTGTAAATGATGCAACCTTCAAAACTCTTGCTACATGCAATGTTTTTGGAATGCAAAACTATGGACGGACTTTGTTGGTGAAACAGCATGGTAAAAAATAAAATACATTATCTGTCTGTATCATGTTTATTAAAGCTCAATACACTTGCCCCTTCGAGGGCTGAATTTTCTCTTCCCAACATTTAAATTCAATTGGTCAACAAAGTGCATAGCATTTCCCCTGGGTTATAAAGAGTGTGAGATGGTTTAAGTCCATGGGGTAATATGGTGCCAGCTTTGGCACCAACAGTAAGGGAAACTTTGAATATTTCTAGAACTGTTACAGTACAGGTGGCAATTATAGCAAATTTCTGTGAGGTGTTGGCCAAAAACTGTGAGGTGGCTGAGATCTGGGAATGCATGCAGTTGAACTGCCCAATGAAATATTCTGCCCAGTACACTATTGTGTATGGTGGAAACTGCACTACTGCACATCTCACATTTCGCTGACTTGCACATGTCCATTATGTTAATCAAAGCGTAATCACCAACAATGATTTCAAGTACCTGGACATAATACACAATGTATCTGAGGTGGTGTACAAGCTAATACTACAGATAATCCTCAATGCGGTGCTTACCCATTAGTTTGTTCAGTTCTTCTATAAACCTCTCATTTTTCTCCTGTTCTGACATGTCACTACGTTTATGTTTCTTTTCCGAGTTCTTCTTTCTTGTCTTTGGCTTATCAGATGGCGGGTGAGTGGGTGTAGATTTTGGAGAAGACTTTTCTGTCTGCTTAGTTCGTACTCTCTGGTTCTGGAAGGAGGAAGTATTAGCTGTAGGTTATTTGTTCATCTCTATACTATGTAATGTTTTATCCTCCTCAGGTATAAGCAACTTACCAGGTATGACATTATCAGCTCAGGGATAGCTATGTGCTAAGAAAAACATAAAATAAAACACTTGGATCTACAGTCTACTGAATTAACAGTGGAAACACCGACCCATTAGTCCTATAACCCATTAGTTCTTGAGGAAACCACCACACTGGTACACAGCCAATTTGTCCTACGCCATGAACTTAATACATTTAAGTACACATAATATCTCACCGACTGCATATTCAAGTGGTTAGAGCATCCGACTCGCAGCCGGAAGGTCTAGGGTTCGAATCCTGGCCGGGTCATACCAAAGACTTAAAAAATGAAACCTACTGCCATTGCGCTTGGTGTTCAGCATAAGCAATGGAGTAGGGAAAACAAGCCAGTGAGCCACAACTGGAAAAAAGGCTGTGGCCGGCTCGACTTAAACCAAATTGGTTAGAAACTGGGCCGTAAAACCTCATCTAACTCCTACCTTTGAGAATTGCACACTCACTTGGGTGGCTACTTGTTGCTAGGCAACCATTAACTGGAGTGAAAATAAGCTCATGCACGTACCAATACATGACTAAACTACGGGTACAAACTCAAAGCAGTATTTGTTGCATTCCAGTTTACAGTACAATATGAAATCTCATTTTAACTGTTCACACAGGGGTGTGTATGGCATGGCCCCTTCATGACAACCAGTTTTTTCATGTAATTAAACCTTTTGATTTTAGTTGCAAACTTCCTATTAAAGGGAATAGTCAGAGCTTACAGCTAGGCAAATGGGTTTACACAGCTAGTTTAACCGCCTCTGCCTAGAGCCTCTATAGAAATGAGCACCTTATAAAGATAGATTAGCAACAGTATCTACAATGGTCTTAAGCCATAAACATGATGACACTGCAGGAATGCATCCCTCATGAACTCACACAAAGGATTCTTAACAAAACTGAAAGGGGCTACTTAAATTTAAAATAAAATTTGTTACCCTTTTATGTACCCATATGCTATGACTGTTATTCCTTCATTCAAACTCTCTTTGTCCTATCACAATATACAATCACATTAGCCGGCCTCAAAGTCATGCACTGCAGCTCCACTTCCCTTCACTAAGTTAACAATAAACAGTCCAAGTAGTAACTGGCCATGGCAAAACTGGCAAGCACACTACAATACCAACTAGTCTATGTTGCCCCTGATGAACAATGGTATCTGAGAATCCTGTTTCAGCTTCATATAAAGGTGCTGACGGTTGGGCCCTAGTTTACAAAGAGTTACACTTGATCCAAGTTTCATTAATGTATACCTATTGTATGGTTAATCAACTCATGATAGAGCTGGACTCTTGGTTAAATGGGACACTGATTGGTTAAATTGCTCAAAACTACTGCCACAGACTATAGTCATGTTCCTTTTTCCCAACTTGAGGCAACACCACTTACACCACCTACAATTTTTGTAAAACTGGTCCCACAACTGCCAGTCACACACAGACCCATTGCATACTACAAGACTTGCCAATGTGACAGCCATGTTGAGCTCCATCCTGCCATGCTGTGTACTATAAAGCAACTAGCTTTAAATACATAGCAAGCAAGAGAACAGTGGGAATGTATTTTACAAACAAAAGCTGCAAGAATTCACCTACACCACAATTTTCCACTATAGCTGGAGTTGAGGCAAATGTTGTCACCCCAGACACTTCCAATTCTCCCAACTATGCAACTTGTAGTTTCCACCATTACTGTACAAAGCTCCTCCTAATGCAAACTACAAACTTTTTTTTAGTGCTTCAAAGCCATGTCCTGGTGAGCAAACAAGGCTATAATGAGTAATCCAAGCACTCTCTGCATTGTGTGGAATGAGAGCTACTCTGCATCTTTTGAATTTCTAAATTTTGCTATCAATCAAAGAGCAGTCACCGACTGGGAATTTTGATAACCCAAAACTAAAAATATACTTTGGGGTGACGAGTGTTTGTCTTTAGATATACAGCAAACAGGAGCACTTTATAAACGTAAGCTGCAAAATGTCACTACACAACAGACTATTTTCCACTATAATTATAGTTTAATAAAAGAAGCATTTACCTGTCCACCCGCAAGTGCATCAGCTGGTTGGGCATACACTCCAACACCACCAAACCTGATAGCATCTTGAGGCATCGAGTACCCAGCACCATCATCCTTCTCTGGTGTCCTGACTGCTGGGACCTGATATGGAACCTTTACTCGATTAGACGGCCCTTGACTGAGGGTCTGGTCTAAATGTTGATACTTTGCTGGGTCAAGTTTCTGAAATTCAAAAAACACAAGAACATTCTTCCATGAAACTACTGTTCTGGTTAGACATACTTCAACTACTGTGCTCTTATCACCTGCTAAAGGCATGAGCAAACCCTGGTTTAGGAATTGATAAGCTCCAAAAACCTACTTCACGTAAGAATCAGACCCTTACAGCTTGTTATTAATACCACTTCTGAAATACTGAAATTTAAGGTTTTTAAAACTTTTTCAAGACCAAGATCTTCGTTTCCATGACAAAGGAAGATGCACTTGGGTTGAGAAGGAACAAAATTGCTCCTATTTTAAAATCATTATGCACTATGACCACAAGTTGCAACACTACCAACAGAGTAGATACTGCGACATTTTCACTTTTCCAGACCATATGACAATTTTTCCAGATGGATACTTTCTAGACCATACAAACTTTTCAGACTATTCCCATGCACAGAGACTATTTGTATAGTGCACAATTCCATTAGTACTCATACAAGTATAGTGTCTTTGTTTTGTGAGTATTATGGGGAAATGCTAACCTATTAATCTATGAATTAGCTCAAATCTGGTAAGTAGTAGGGGGCAGGGGAAAGGAATAACATTTGCTACTACAACTAAATGCAATGTTGCTGGTTTAAAATGAGGTTACTGGGGGCAGTGTGTGTACAGGAGGGGGAAGGGGAAGGTAAACAAAGGTACTGTACTCTCACGCTGAAGCAAAAATTTATTTCATTTGGCACTTGAAGTTTCCCAAGCTGAAACAAACTGCTACATGTCTTTGCTTACTTAATATTAAGTATTTTTGTCACTTTATGGGATAGGGAAAGACCTATGCACCATCCCCAATCTGAGACAATACCTGAAAGTATTACTAAAATGAGTAGTGGTATGGAAAGTGATTGAAGTATCACATTAAATCCAACACAGAAGTGCCAAATTAACTGATTGTAAGAAAAAAAATCCCATCCAACAGAGTAGTGTCAAATTAACTGATTGTATATGCAAGAAAAAAATCCCATTTCATGATTAGTTCATTACATACTGCACCTTTTGCCTGCACTATGTATATTATTATCATACTACTAACAATCATTTTTTGTAAATTTTTACGAAATACAAACAGGCCTGGTGGGAGGGGGGGAGAATCAGGGTTAGCAGTTACCTGCATATTTAAAGGGTCCACTGGACACTGGACCCCTTAGGTTGCCCGAAAAATGTGTTTTGGGGGTCCAATGGCAATTTCAAGGGGTCCAACCCAATTTTTGAATTTACACATAAAAAATACAAAATGCACAAAGTAAACAGAGTTAGAGTTAGATGAGGTTTTAAGGCTCAGTTTCTAACCATTTGGTTTAGGTTGGGCTGGCCACAGCCTTTTTCCCAGTTGTGGCTCACTGGCTTGTTTTCCCTACTCCATTGCTTATTATGCTGAGCACCAAACACACTGGCAGTAGGTTCCATTTTTAAAGTCTTTGGTACGACCCAGCCAGGATTCTAACCCCTGACCTTCCAGCTGCACACAACGTAAACAATGCACCCAAACAGTACCAGTCCACTATGGTTTTGTACGGCTTTATATTAACTAATGTTTTTTTTTAATTCTGGCTTGGATTGGAGAATGGGGTCTATTACGTGCAGATGCACAAGAACCCTGGGCCAAATGCTGACTTAGATGGTCATGTGACTCATTCATAAGCTTTCTGGCAGGGGGACCCTTCTTTAATATGTACATAGTGCAGGAGAATGGCTGAGATTTCAAACCAGCATGGGCATTCAAGGGCTTTCAATTTGACATTCTTAGCAATAAAAGGCACAAATAAATATTACAGTTGCACGAATAAATATTTCAGAAAATTAATAATAATAAATTTCAGAAATTAATGATGCAAGTAAACCAATCAATAGCTTCATTTAACAACAAATGAATATTCATGTTAGCTGTATGGTA
>WURT03003344.1:0-16892 GCA_009936505.3 Holothuria glaberrima
GCAATATCGTACTGTCGTATTTTACTGTTTTTATCGTACTAAATACGATAAAATCGTACTGGTTGGCATCTCTGCAGAAGTAAAAAACATGGTTGACAAAATTTTAATTGTCTGGAGTGGGAAAATTCATTGTTTACAAAGACCACACTTTTGGCAATCTAAACAAAGCCTGATTAGAGGTCATAAAATTATGGCATGTGCCATCTATAAATGATAATTTGATAGCTAGAAATCAGGGCAGGATTTCTATTTTACTGAGTAGAAAGTTGGGAAAGAGATGCTCAGTATTATGACAAGTTTGGGAGTTCCCCTAAGGTTCATATTGGATGGCCTCTAATTTACAGGTTGCCTTGATTATTGGTAAATCTGGCCCTATGTTCTGGAAGTGCAATTAATGTTCAAAGCTATGTACTAACACTTCATTAAGAATAATAAAATTGCCAAAGGTGACTTAAATCCAGTACAAAGCCCTGTTTCATACTGGATTTAGATCAATCTTAAGTTTGATTTCAACAAGACAATTTCATGGCAGGTCAAACTTAAGATTGATCATAATTCTGTATGAAGTACTCATCACTGATATCTCCTTAGGTTCTCTACTGGCAATGAAAGTTATGATTAATGTGGCTTCCTTTGAGAGGTTAATGAGAGTAATTTAGAGAGGTAACAGAGACCACTCATTATCAATCTTTCAAATATGGGTTTTTATGGGTAATATGGGTTATTTTTCTTAAATATGGGCCAAAAATGCCAATATGGGTTTTTACTGGATTTTATGGGTTTTATGGGTCCGCTGGGAGGTCTGAATTTTAAAGCTAATGCCAAGAAAATTTCTCATTGTTGTCCTCAAAGGCTAGTATGCACTTTGAATATAAACAGCATTTCTTTACTTTAGCCAATGCAGCACAGGTAGTAAAAGGAGACTATGGGGTCACAGGTAGTACAAAAGAGACCATCACCATTGGTTGAATTCACCCATGGTAACTTAGACTAAAGCCTAAAGTTATCCAAAGAAAAAAGTGATTAATTGCATAATCAGTAAGAGGTGGTCATTCAAACATGCAAATTGCACAATCATAGTGTGGTGGGACGAAATTAGGAAAAAAAAGACATAGTAATTGTCACAAGCATTCGGAATTTTGTAAACTAATGAAATCGTAAGCTTTGCCTAGAACAACTTCTCTATCAAAATCCAGGGTACAGCACAGCTGTGATTATGTAATGCAAATTTCTTAAAGCTTTGTATGACAATCACTGGTATATCTCTGCATTGTTTAAAAACTTTTGGGAACATTTAGTGTGGGTAGGCAAGGGTGAGGTTGTGGCACTCGAGTAAGACAAGAGACTAAGGGAGGACACCCAGCCAACGAGTCGCCTTTTTGTTCTATATGTTGTAGAGGGTTGTTGTCTGGACAACAACTCTCATGCGGTTAGCCTAGATATTTATCAGGTTGTTATGTTTGTAGCAATGGCTATGTGGATTTATAGCTTCCCAATAAGTTTGCAGTTAGTTACGATTTGGGAAATGCTAGTTTTGTAGGGCTCTGCCCAAGATACCAGGCAGAAAAGTGCCTGTAGAAGTTGAAGCGGTTAAGAACCCTAAGTTGTTTATACTTGTTGATACTTTTTCTATTAAGAGAGTTATGTTTGGTTAGTTTTTGTGTTTCGCAAAAGGTGCAGAATTGTGTTCTTAAAATATGTTTCTATTAAGTTTATTTTGCACAAGAGTATAATTACTCAAAGTGCAAGTCGCATGCTATGGGCAAGATTGAGTTAAAAGAAAGCAAAAATGTTATATGTTGACACTATATGTTGTATCAATGTTTCAATTCAATGAAATCAAAGATGTTTTGTTCTTTCATTTTCCAGGTTTTCATATTGTGTAATATAAAATTAACTTTATTTTTGTATATAACTTCGTTACAGGGGTTTTTTGTTAGGGTTACACCTCGGTGTGCTTTTGTTTCTACGTCTTGTCTGGTGACGACCCCACCGGAGGAGGGACCCGTGACATTTGGGGGCCTAGCCTACTTCACTTCATCGTCTCGGACACCATGCCTAAACACTGACGCCTTCGTTCGCCACCTCAGGAACCTCTTCGCTTCTCTCTGACTAAACGTCTTCGAACTCTTGCCATCAGCTCTACTGCAAGACTTCGTGTCTACCAAAGGATGACGTTCTTTACTAACTCCAGAGCATATAGGTACTGTAAATTGTGTTCTTTGTGTAAACCTATGGCCCGAATGACTCTGACAGTACCGGTTACGGCTATATTCATTTTTCTGCTGAGTATCGGACATTGTTCAGTCCAAAACCCGCTTAAATTTATTGCGATGGGAGACTTTGAACGCTATGTAGAAATGGGTAAAGAGCTAGGTCTAACTGGTAGAGACGTAGTTACTTTCACCCAAGATAGGGATAAGACAGCAAGGGATGAAAGACAGAAAGACAGAGAACATCAAAGAGAACTTAAAGAATTAGAAGTCAAAAAAGCCGCAGAAGAAGCTAAGGCAAAACGTATACCACAACATGATGTTCATTCTCTTCTTAAAAAATCACATTTTCCATCCTTTGATGACAAAGTTGATGAAACTGATTGTTATCTTAAACGTTCTGAACGTTTTGTTGAAACAATGGGATATCCAAAAGATAAAATGGCTGTATGATTGAGTACTGTATTAAAGGAAACAGCTCTAAGTATGTACACTAGATTATTTGAAAAAGAGGCTATAAATTATGATACGCTTAAATCTGCACTGTTGAAATCATATAAATTGAACGCTGATGGTTTTTGCCGTAAATTTAGAAATTCCAAACTCGATTCAGGTGAAACATACAATTAATTGAAAGACTTTCTGGTTATCTCAAACGTTGAATAGACCTAAGTGGGGTGAACAAAACTTATGATGGAATCACAGAATTTACTGTAAAAGAACAGTTGTATAATGTATGTCCAATTGAATTAAGAGTATTTTTGAAATAAAAGAAGCTTACAAATCTTGCAGAAATTGCCACTGTAGCTGATCAGTATGTCGAAGCACATGGCAATGGGAAACAATTTTCCAAAAACGGGTCAAAGGACTATAGTACTAAATCCACTGATGCCCAAGTTCCTAAAGAGAGGGAGTGGAACAAAAACAAAAAAGTTTTAATTGTGATGAAACTGGGCACGTGGCAAAAGATTGTAAGAAGCCAAAATCAAATTCAAAATAAAAGGCCGTAGTAAAAACAATAAAGGTGCGACTGGCCTGCAAGGGGAAGTAGTTAATGAGAAACCAAAAGATGATATGGTGAGTGCTTCAAGAAGGAATAGAAGTGAGTCAGTGTGGAAGTAGGTCAAGTGATATGGATATGGTGCTGGCTAGTACTGTTGAAAATGTGCCTGTTTAGGAGGGGTACACTAATGGTTGTAAGGTAAAGGTAGTTCGTGACACTGGGTGCAACACAGTTATAGTTAGGGAAAAGTTCGTTGATGGATCATGCTTAACTGGGGAAGTTAGAATGTTGAAACTTTTAGATGGAACGGTGCATAAATGTCCTTGTGCTATAACTGAAATTGACACTCCATTCTTTCAAGGGGTAGTTAATGCCCTAGTTGTCCAAGAGCCACTTTTTGATTTGTTTATTGGCAACATTAAAGGGGCAAGGGATCCAAACGATCCTGATCCAAATAGGAATGTATCAGATTTTTTGGGGGAGAAGCCCTTTAGCGGTGCTGTTGAAACTCATGGTCAAAAGCTAAAAATAGGAAAACCACTCAAACCCCTGAAAGTTGGAAAGTACAGGGTTAGCTGTTTCTAAGGAAGACCTTGTGAAATTTCAGAGTGAAAGTGTTGACTTCAGTAACTTTTTAAATTAGCAAAAAGTGGCCACACCAAAGAAACTCGGAGTGGCAACAAAATCAGCTTCCAAATTGACAAAGGTGTATTGTTCAGAAAATTTTGCCCAGTTAACGGCAAAGAAGTGAAGCAGGTGGTTGTACCAAAAACGTTAAGGGAACAAGTGATGAAAGCAGGTCATGAATCGCCGCTATCTGGCCACTCAGGAATCAAGAAGACTTTAGATCGTATAGCTACAAATTTTTATTGGTCAGGAATTCACAATGATGTTAAAATGTATTGTTTATCATGTGACATTTGTCAGAGGACCATTGACAAAGGCAGAGTTAGCAGAGTGCCTTTAGGCAAGATGCCTCCGATTGATACCCCTTTCCGTAGAGTTGCCATTGATCTAGTAGGGCCTTTGTCTCCTCTATCGGACCGTGGCAACAGATTCACCAAAACTCCCTGGTTTGGGAATCTACCAGCCCCGATACTTACCTCCTATTTACATATGTAATCCCTACTTACCCGCAATCAGAACCTGGTCAACCAATAGCACAGTGGAGGAGGGCGCCCTCTGTGTGAGGTGGCCTCTCCCGTCCTCTTCCCCTTACCAGACAGCCCCCACACACAAGGCCTTCTCAAACCCCAAGCCCTAAACATAAGAAACCATCCTACTTAAGGCAAAGAAACAGGCGTAAAACCAATATCTCACCTTCAAGGCCCGTCCTCTTGAACGTCTCAGAGGACAAGCGCACCCGTTGTCAAGGAAGAAGGTCGTCGCCGTGGTGAGAGGAACTGTCCGAGGAGGACGTCTCATAAAGTCAAAGGAGTGTCTTGCGACCTAGACGTAGAGTTCTCCAGTAGGTAGCCGTTTTCACTTTGGCAAGCACTGGAACCACCTTAATACGTGAATATCCAAAATCCGAACACAATCCACAAAGGTCACGGGCGTAGCCGGAGAAACTCCAAAGGAAAACAACTCAAGGCGTGATCAGGAAAAGCATAAAAATAGGCCACATTCCACTGGTAACAGTCATGAAAGGAAAGGCTTCCGAAAAATCAGTTGGAATCCAAACGTTAGTAAATAAGCAACGGCTGAAATGAGTTCCAGACTAAAGCTTGTACAGCCCAAAATCCATTTGTACAGTCCAAAATCCATCAAGCAACGGCTGAAAGGAGTTCCAGATTATGCTGGATTGATGAAAGAAACCATATGCCACTCCGGAATGTTTCCAAGGTCTGGCTCGAGTCCAGCAGGGCCGGGAGGCGGGAATGTAAATAGGAGGTAAGTATCAGGGCTCGTAGATTCCCAAACCAGGGAGTTTTGGTGAATCTACTTCGCCCCTCATTACCTCCTATTTACACATGTAATCCGGACTAGCACCGTGAACTTGGGGGGAGGCTCCTAGCCTGTCCATTGGAACCTCCGGAGAGAACTGATCTGGCGAAGACCCCTTCAGACGAGATCGTGTTGGTGAGATAACAGGAAACGAAGGACGATGGGGTTTTCCAGGAGCCGCCTTCATAATGTCTTCCAGGGGAACACCATGAAACCAGGCAGAAGATGTAGCATGGGCTCTCAGGTCATGGGATCTCACTGGATGGTGTGGAGAAGAGTGTTTGGATATCAGCTTCACTAACCACTTGGAAATTGTGCCCTTAGAGGCCTGAGAGTACGGGGTCCTAGGGAGGATGAATAATGCATCGGAAGATCTAAGATGTTTAGTTCAGTCGAGATACCACTTTAACGGTCTAACCGGACAGACTAGATGATCCTCCCTAAGAGATGAAATCCGGGAAATGTTTGGTAAGAAAATTGCACTAGGAGTGAAAGACATTGACTGATTCTTCGGCAAGAAAGATGGGTCCGATAAAAGATGAACTCTGTCAGGCGTAAATCTTAGGAATCCTGGCTTAACTGAAAGAGCTTGAATCTCACTACGTCTGCGAGCCGAGAATGCTGCTACTAGGAAAACTGTCTTTAAGGTAAGGGCATCCAGGGGAGCCCTCTGCAAAGGTTCGAACGGAAGTTTAGCAAGCGATACCAGAACATTATTAGAGAGTCTTTTGGCTGGAGGCCTTTTGTTAAACATCCCTTTTAAAAAACTCGAAATCAACAGGTTGGAACTAACTGAAGAACCGTCGCCAAAACCCTTGTGAACAGCTGCGATCGCTGATCTGTAGTTTTTGATGGTACACACCTGCTTGCCCTCGTCGAAAAGCAGGACTAAGAAGGAGCAGACTTGATCTAATGTGGCATCCAAGGGATCAATAGAGAGTGATGTTGCCCACTCGGAAAATCTGGCCAAACGGGAGTTGTAAGTTTTAGAAGTTGATGACCTTCTAGCGCAGGTTGCAATATCAGCAACTCTCTGTGAAACGCCTGTTGCTTGTAAGTGTTGGTTGCCAATTTCCATGCAGTCAAGTGCAGGCTGCTAAGGTCCTGGTGCCAAATTTGGCCCCTCTTCTGAGACAGGAGGCGGCCGTTCGTCGGAAACTTGAATGGCTTGTCTATCAGAAGCTTGAGAATGAGGGGGAACCAAGGTTGGTTCGGCCAACAAGGCGCTATTAGAATCATGTCCCTTGTAGACCTGGAGAACTTGAGTAGGGTCCTCTGAACGAGACAAGATGGAGGGAAGGCGTAAGTCGATAGGTTGTTCCAAGAAATTGCCAGCATCTATTGCCCACGCCTGGTGATGAAAGAACCTTGAACAGAAGGTTGGGAGTTTCCTGTTGGATGCCGTTGCAAAAAGGTCTATGTTTGGACGTCCCAAAAGGCGGAACACATGATCTGCCCACATCTGCAATAGGGACCACTCGTTGTTGTCGAACATCTCCCTGGAAAGAGCATCGGCGAAAACATTCAGCTTCCTGGCTAAGTGGCTGGCCCTTATTGAGATGTCCAGATCTTGACAGTGTCAAATAAGGTCCCAAGTGTGGCGACACAGATTCAGGGATCTGGTCCCTCCCTGACGATTCAGGTAAGAAACAGAGGTAGAATTGTTGGAAACAATGGTTAATACATCGAAGCCCCAAAGGTGTGCTTCCCACTTGTGTACGGCCTTTTCAACCGCCAACAGCTCTAAGACATTGATGTGAAGATTCTCCTCCAGAGGAGACCAACGACCTGCGGCTGAGTGAGTTCCCCAAACAGCCCACCAACCGAAGCTGGAGGCATCCGTGGTGATCGTAGTTTGAGGTCTCAACTGGGAAAATGGTCTGCCTTGAAACTATTTTTGCGGAACTGTCCGCCACTGGAAGAAGGGAATGATCTCGTCCACTACAGGAATTCTCTTGGATAACGGATGATGATCCGGTTTGAAATGACAGAGGACAAGGAACTGGACAGGTCTCATATGAAGTCTGCACAGAGGTAAGATCTCGCCCATACTGGCCATCAGGCCTAAGAGACGAAGCCACAGTCTCGCATGAGGAGCTGCCTTTGACAGGATCTCTACAATGCAAGCACCTAAGGAATCGATTCTCCCCTAAGTTGGGTAGGCGAAGCCTGATCGGAAATCCAGACATACCCCAAGATAAACGATTTCCTGGGACGGCTGAAGACTGGATTTGTCCCAGTTGATGATCCAGCCTACTCTTCTAGGGTAATAGCACGAACCGAGTGTCTTGAATTGACTGGTCCGAGTTTGCGAGGATGAGCCAGTCGTTGATGTAAGCGAAAAGAAATATCCCATTTCTTCTGAGATACGCTAGAACTGACCTTGTCACCCTGGTGAATACCCGTGGGTCCGTAGCATTACCAAAAGGAAGGGCTCTGAAAGAATAGTCTGTTCCTCGGTAACGAAAGGAGAGATACCTCTGGTGGTCCACATGAATGGGGATATGGAGATAGGCATCCTTGAGGTCGATGGATGTCACCCACATGCCCTGAGACAAAGTTGGAAGGACAGATGACAGGGTTTCCATTCGGAACCTCTTGGTCTTGACGTAGGATTTGTTCAGCGGTTTTAAATTTAGAATGGGTCTCCACAGATTTGCTTTTTTTGGTGTCAGGAAGAACAACGAGTGGATGAGATTGGACGACCAATGTGGAGGAACTATGTAAGTTGCTCGTTTCTCTAGGAGGCCCCGGATCTTTGCTTCGAGAGCCTGTCGCTTGGACCGGTCGGAGGGAACGGGAGTTGATCTCATGACCCCTGTAGACAGAGGGGTTTCGGCGAACTCAATACAGTACCCGTTGTTTACTATGTTGGAAACCCATTTGTCCGGTAACAGCTTCTCCCAATTGTGCTGGAACAATAATATCCTCCCACCCACCGCCGGGGAGATGTGGTGGGCTGGGCACCCCTAGGGCCGCGAAAACACACGACCCCTACTCTTGAAGCACCACTAGAAGAACCCCTTGAATAGAGGAGCGCTAAGGTTGTCTCTGCTGCCTAGAGCCCGACTGGGGGGACCTTCTAGAAACGGACCCAGAAGAAGGCCGTTGACGTCTACTTAAATACTGGTTAGATTTACTAGATCTGCCCCTCGAACGTGAGGATGGCTGGTAACGAGTCGAACTCAAATTGGCTTTCTGCATGTCCTTCTTACGTTTCACCTCCGTCTGGAGTTGGGTGTCAAACTGACCTCCAAAGATATCCGTCTCAGACAAGGGTAGCTGGCGGAAGCGACGCTTCACATCTCTGGTAGGGAGCCTCATAGCATCTAGAATTAAATCCCTACGATCCATAACGGCCTTGACAGAAACTCTGGCGAACTGGTCGTAGACCCTTCTCCATATGGGACCAATTAAACTAAACCAAGATAGCCGTATCCCGTCTAGAAACCTCAGTAGGACCCGTCTGCCACAAGGACTTCATCAAGACCTCAGCTATCAATAGTAAAGCTGACGAAAACTTAAGGCCAGTCCAAGCCGCTGTGTCATTCTGCCCAAAAGCACAGAGACAATGTTTTTCCCATTGCGGACTTTAATGTCCCTGAATAGTCCAGACAACCTACCGAACAGAGGTAGTCCTGCTGCCTGAGGTATCGGAGGAGTTTTAAACAAATCTTGCCACTCTTTCTCTTCCAATCTGAAGGAGGCACATTGTGACCACTTGTTCCCTGTAGCTGAAGCAGCCGTAGCCTTGAATCGATCTTCACATTTAGCGTCAACAAGTAAAGAAGCCTTGGTAGAGGCAGACTGTTTCTTCAAAGATAACTTGGACTTTGACGGAGTGGCACTAGATTGTTCAGTCAGCTCAATACCTAACTTGTGTCTCAAAATATTGACGGCTTTATTAAAAACTTCCAAAGGAATGTCCATGCCAAACAAAGGCTCATCTTCCGAATCAAAGTCCCCAGCTTCACCCTCCAAGGCATGGCTTTCCATAACAGAAAGTATATCAACAGCATCCTGTCTGTGATCTGAGCCTGAAAAATGTGAGCCTTCTGCCGATAAACTCGAATCTTGGGGCTGGCTTGAGAACTTAAGCCAGGACCCGCCACTGAATCAGCGGTCGGCAGTTGTGGTCAGTGCTGTGGAACTCTCCTCAGTAGGAACTGGGGGGGCGAGACATAGAAGTCAGTAAGTTCAAAATCTGAGACAACGCCTCTGAATTTCCAGAACCCCTAGTGTGAGGTCTCTTCCTGTGTTTGGGAGACGAAGAGCGTGAAGAAGAGGAGGAATACGATGAAACGAGGTGTTGGCGACGATGGCCCTTATGACTCCTCTTGGATCTCTAACGGGATCCACTACGCTGGGAATCGTCCACACGGTCTTGAGAAACAGGATCTGGAAAACCTTCAAAATCCCTTGTTCCTATCGAAGTAGAATTCTGAGGCCAAGACCAGCTCTCTTAATAACACAACGGACGGATCTCCATGCAATAACGTCTGAGAACACCCTCCAATAGAATCAGAATGTAGCACCAGCTGAACCTACAGGGTTTGAGAAGTAGGCGGTTCGGCAGAAACTCTTTGCACGGGTCTTATCCCGGAAGGTCCAGGAATACTCAAGAGGTCAATGACCTGAACTGAATCTGGTGGAGTACAGGTCTCGGCATGAACCGTAGGAGTCAGGTGAGAGGCTGGGATGGAAGGAACTGACGACACTGGAACTGAAGGTTGTAGGGCCGGAACGGCAAGACTCAAAGAGGGCCAACCTATATCATCCGTATTCACGAACGCTGCAATGGCAGTGGAAGGCTCAACAAGGAGTGAGGCACCCTCATTCAAATTGGCCACACTGTCAGAGGCCAATGTATCCTTAGTTTTCTTCTTGCCCTTGGCTTTTGAACCGGCAGCATCCTTAAGAGGCAATGATTCTTTTTGAAAGAGCCTTGGCAGAGGGAGTAGAAGCGGAACCCGAAGATCTGTTGGACTGGGATCTGGAAAAAGTATCAGTTTTTTTCTTGGATTGTTTCCTGCCCTTCTCGTCCCTCCATTGGGCCAACAAGACCCATTCTTCATTCCAATCTCGGCACACCAAGCATCTAGACTCCTGAGAGCAGCTTCTGCAAACAGGACACAGATCATGCGGATCCCATTCAACCGTCCATGTCTTACAGGAACGACACTGGGGAGGCATATCTGTATCAAAAGAGTTAAAGAAAATACCAAAAGGTTGTCTCGCCGCACAAGGCAAGAAAAACACTGGAAACAATAGCAATAGCTGGCCTGAGCACGACGCTCCAACGGCACGGCTAATCCGGGAGCCAGTCAAGCATGAAACCAGGAAACCAAGACCGGCCTGAGCAACGCTCACACAGTCAACAGACTGAAAGCCGGGCTAGACCCTGGAGAACAATGGTTACAACTTAACAGCATGAGAAAATCAATAAGCTAGCTTGAACAAGATAAACAAGCAGAAAAAGCATGCAAAATGAACATCATAGTTACAAGAAAACGAAAAGCTAACTTGAACAAGATAAACAAGCAGAAAAAGCATGCAAAAATGAACATCACAGAAACAAGAACATGATAAACGAGTATAGAAGCATGCATAGAACAAAACAGGCAAGCTCCAGCAAAAACCACGCCTGCCCAGACAAGAAAACCCCACGAAGCCACTAGGCGGGGCGACCTACACTAAGCCCACCGGAGTTCGGCAAAACTGCTTCGTCGTGCCCGGTGGGAGGGAACTAGAAAGAACAAGGGTGGGAACAACACCCGGGTACAAAAAACCCCCAACCTAAGAGGGAATAAGTAACAAGGGAGGGGAAAGGAGATGGCAAAGGCCAAATCCCTAACGCAACACTAAAAACGCAGAACTACTCCCCACACAAAGCCAATGGGCAAACAACAAGGACGAACGTGAGAAAGGGCGGGAAAAAAACATCCCCTAAAAGAAAGGATACTCATCCAAACAGCAGAAAAACGTTGGAAACGAAGTTTGCTATCGGTAGTAGCGAAGATACTCTCCTGCGATTCCCAAAAGCTGACTTTTAATCGAAGGAGAAGACCGATGTCCAAATTGCGTGAAACCAAAGTTGGCTGGTAAGTGGGAAGAGGTCGGGAGAGGACGCCCTCCTCCACTGTGCTATTGGTTTACCTGGTTCTGATTGCAGGTAAGTTGGGATTACATGTGTAAATAGGAGGTAATGAGGGGCAAAGTAGATACATTTTGACCATGGTAGATTACACTACTGGATTTCCGGAGGCAATACTATGCCGAGTGCATAAACAGAACGTGTTGCCGAGGCTCTTTTGGGAATTTTTACCAGAGATGGGTTCCCTCAAGAAATTCTTACTGGTATGGGCAGTCAGTTTACTTCAGATATTATGAAAGAAATTAGCCGCTTGTTACACATTAAGCAAATTACTACAACTCCATACCACCCCATG
The DNA here is from genome assembly GCA_009936505.3 of Holothuria glaberrima. Lineage (NCBI taxonomy): Eukaryota > Metazoa > Echinodermata > Holothuroidea > Aspidochirotida > Holothuriidae > Holothuria > Holothuria glaberrima. The sequence goes on from WURT03003344.1 coordinate 11,613, forward strand.
TGTAACAGATTGGTAGAGAGATTTAATGGGACTCTCAAAAAAATGTTAAAACAAACGTCCTCAGAAAGGCCCAGAGACTGGGACAGATATTTACCTGCATTGCTATTTGCATACCGCGAAGTCTCACAAGAGTCACTGGCCTATTCGCCTTTTGAACTTTTGTATGGGCAAAAAGTCTTAGGGCCCATAGACATTCTTAGGCAGCTATGGACTGGGGAGGTTTAAGAGGAAGTAAAACCTATGTATCAGTATGTAATAGACCTGAAAGAGAGACTTGAGGAAACTTGTGACATAGCACAAAAGGAGTTAGCAGATCTGCTAGTAGATATAGGAAGTACTATGATAAAGAGATAGATTTCATGTTACAGTTTAGATACTATAGAGAAGTCAAATTCACTGTACTCTTCTCCAATAGTATTAGTGAGGAAAAAGGATGGGTCGTACAGATTTTGCGGAGACTTTCGCAAGCTTAATAGAGTAGTTCTATTTGACCCAGAACCAATACCTAATATTGACCAATTGATGGCTAAGGTGGGCTAAAGTGGGTAAAAGAAAATACTTTACGAAAATTGACTTAGCCAAAGGATATTGGCAAATTCCAGTGGTGGAAGAAGAGAGAAGAAAGTTGGCATTTGTTACCCACGCAGGAATGTTTCAATTTAAGGTTATGCCCTTCGGTGTTGTTAACTCATCGGCAGTCTTCACACGTATGATGAGGAAACTTTTAGATGGGATGCCAAATATAATTAATTACACTGATGACATATTAATTTATTCAGAAGATTGGGACAGCCATAAAGCTTTGCTCAGAAAAGTTGTAGAGAGACTGAGAAAAGCTGAGTTGACAGCACGTCCAACAAAATGCTATGTAGGACAGACTTCATTAGAATTTTTAGGATTTATAGTGGGCAAAGGTAGTTTGGGCCGACACCTGATAAGGTAGCAAAATCTTGAGTGCCTCAATCCCAAAAACTAAGATGGAGGTACGATCATTTATAGGCATGTCAGGTTACTACAGCCGCTTCATTCCTAATTATGCTGCCATTGCGGCCCCACTAACCCACTTGACTCAGAGTCATGCTCCAAACCCTGTCCAATGGGGTCCAGCGCAAAATGCTGTGTTTGCTACGCTTCAGTCAAGATTGGCCAATGCCCCTATATTCTCTGTTGGCCCGATATCAGCAAACATTTTATTCTTAGATGCGATGCCTCTGATGTGGGCATAGGAGCAGTCCTCATGCAGGAAAACAATGGCATAAAGCCCCGTGTGCTATGCTAGTAGGAAAATGCAACCGCATTAGGTAAAGTATGCAGCGATCGAGAAGGAGTGCCTTGCCTTAGTGTGGGCGCTGGAGAAATTTCAGGTATATTTGTATGGAGTACAATTTCTTTTAGAGACTGATCACCATCCGTTAGCCTACATTGATAAAGTGAAAATGAAAAATAGCACTGAGGGAAGACGCCCAGCCGACGAGTCCCTGTTATGTTCTATATGTTGTAGAGGGTTGTTGTCGGACAACAACTCATGCGGTTAGCCTAGATATTTATCAGGCTGTTATGTTTGTAGCAATGGCTACGTGGATTTAGCTTCCCCATAAGTTTGCAGTTAGTTACGATTTGGGAAATGCTAGTTTTGTAGGGCTCTGCCCAAGATACCAGGCAGATAAGTGCCTGTAGAAGTTGAACCGGTTAAGAACCGTAAGTTGTTTTTGATACTTTTTCTATTAAGAGAGTTATGTTTGGTTAGTTTTTGTGTTTTGCAAAAGGTGCAGAATTGTGTTCTGAAAATATGTGTTTCTATTAAGTTTATTTGGCACAAGGGTGTAATTATTCTTCAGGGCTTGAAAATAAGCTTTTCCTCTCTGGAGCTAAAAACAGCTTCTGACAAACTTCAGTTTGAAGCTTTTCTGGAGCTGTTTTACCAATGTCTGGAGCTGTTTTCAATTTTTTCAAAGAAACCACTGTTCCCTGCATGAAGCATCCTCTAATCTTCTCCTAATGTATGTATACTTGTGCATTTAGTGAAAGAAATTCAAAATGTAAGAGACAGGAAGGAAGACAAAGAGCATTTATTTGGTGTAACACAAGGCAGTATTGAGCATGGTGTGGTCATTCCATCTCTGAAAACTTGGAAGGGAATGGAGGGGTCGGCAGGGTGCATGTATACGGCAGCTTTTCTTTGCTCTCTTTGGCACCTTGAATGTGTAGGAGGGAGATGGAGTTCATAAATTCTATCCCCTGCCCTATGGCTATGGACTCATCTTTGATGATGCACGGCTCCAACTTCATTGGCCTTGGGTTTGGATCAACTTAACTTGGAGACTGATGACCTGAGTTTGTAGTAGCTTCTCATGCTGTGATATATAGGGGGAAATTTGTATATATTTTTTCAAGTTTTGACATGCACAGATGCCATCCCTGTCTATAAAATAAGACCCTACATGGTTAAGAGCACATTAGAGAACAAGCATAACTTTGGTAGGCACTCAAGAACAAAAATAATAAGAAAAACATTAACATCTGAACAGCTCTTCAAGTAAGGAGATTACTGTAGATACACATGTGTAGGTTAGGTTCTCATTGTACATATGTGTTACATGTTAGGCAATGGCAAACGTGCCAAGACATGCTGAAGAAAAGTACATCGTTGAGAAAAAGTTCTCACTTAAAGCTTCCAAATGTATTGCAGATTGGTATTTAAGGGTCTTTTGCACATGCCCTGTAAATATTTTTGGCATTCTTGACCACTTGGAGTACCATCGATGCCTTTCAATTAATGATCCTGCTTCGTTAAAGGTAGTGTCCCTAGTACTGTAGTTGTACGAAAGTGTATGCAGAGGGCAGTAGCTTACTTGTTTCATCAAACCATGAATTGCTGGCTGAAATTCCTTCCGCTGGGGAGTCTAATACTTTGCTTAATCGTTGCCTTAGCCAAAAACTATCAATCTATATTGTCATTGGTTTATTCAATTTTTTTTCCATCCATCGTAAATTGTTACAGGGAAAATTTTGATCGAGATCGTGTAGTGTACGTGCTAAATGCGATGTGTAGTACCATGACATCGTGCATGCCCTCCGGCTTTAGAATTTCTAAGCTGGTCAATGTCACAGCTCAACTATACGCAGTACATGCTAGTGTAATGATGCCGGACTGCTATGTAACACATAGGACAGACTAAAGAGTTGCTATTGGACTGCCAGTCGGGTCACAAACACAAACTTTTTTTCACAGTACATATCGCAAGATTTCAGGACAGTTTTGTGGTGCAATTTGACATTTATGTGTGGGAAATATTTCTGTGATTTTAAGACTGATTGCATCACACGCCTGGTGCTGTTTTTAGCTCCAGAGAAATACCTACTTTTTCATTTTTCTGGAGTAGTTGGGGCCGTCTCTGGCGCTTTTGTGCCAGAGCGCCAGACTATATTCAAGCCCTGATTCTTTACAGTCACTGTCATATTTTTGAAAGCTATTTTAATAAATATGGCATGTTTGTTGACCTTTTATTTAGTTTTGAAGATACATCATGCATACATCAAAATTTGTGGGACCCTCAAATATGATCCCCCATGGCTTTTGCCAAGTTTCTTTCCAATGTGTATAAATCACCTTCATCCTGTCTCCTTAGCATGAAGGAAATTAAAATATATACACATTACGTTTTGAAAATATTATTATAGAACAGATGTACACCTTTCCTCACTAAAAAAAATTAAACCTGTTGGTCATTTCCCACAGGTTCAACAATCTCATTGTACAAGGCACATTTTCCACATATTTCCCACCCAACCAATTTTGGACCCAATGAACTTAGTCATTACAGATAGTGTTTTGGATATACTGAAAGACTGAAATCAAGTGCTTAAGATTGAAAGATTGCTTGTTACCTAATAATGCTGTCAAAATTATGAGGGCCTTCTGACACTTGGTCTTGGGACCACATGGTCCCAAAGTTTGAAAATATCACTTTTAGAAAGGAAAAACTGCTTTTTTGAAGACCTGCACTTTTCAAAATTAGAGCAGGCACTTCAGTTTTTACACCAGATTCTGTTTATATGGCTAGGAATCACTCCACTTACAAATTTACAACTTTTTTCTTCTTCCTGCAGTGAATTTGTAATGAACCTGCAAAATCTAAGAATGACAATGGCTTTCTCCTGACCTATGGAGAATGTATTGCACCTCCTGATGTGGCACTCAAAATTTGGTTTCCACTTGGGCAGGGAGGAGCATACAATATTGTGGAGACATATAATGGATGGAGAAAGGGAAGGGTGTGAGACTTAGCAATAGCCCATGATGTAAGATTGAGAATATTGCAGCTGTTTACTGTCTGAGGGGAAGGAATGCCACACAAAATAGAACTAAAAGTCATAAAATGTCAATTCAGGGCTGCCTATAATGTATCTAATGGGTAGCAGTATGAGCATACAGTAAGGGTTGTTATGGTAAGTCTGAAGTTGCAACATGGCTATTCTTCTTACTAACAGCAACTGTCAAACTCACAGTGTAATTTGCTAGTACTGCACTAGGGCAAACGTCTCACTACAAGGCCCCCTACCTTTACTGTTAGTACATCTTTCGTATTCTGACAAAACATAAGATATAATAGAATCTAAATGGCACCATGGCACTGACCAGTGACTGAAACAGTTGACCACTTGACCACTACACAGTATGTCAATGAGAGTTTAGGGTGGACCATCAGTTTTAACATTAAAAAGACAAGGTTTTGAAAGTTTTTTCATTCCCTTAATGATCAACTGTTGCAAATTTGTTTTTTCTGTCCAAATTTTCCATACTTCTTTACAGGGTAGGTCTCAAATAATCTTGTCTACAAACATTCATCCTAAATTCCTCTATTACACAACCAAGTGATTACATTTGGGCAAAAAAGTGATGTCCAATTGTGGGGTCAATCATTCCACCTGGAGGAGAAATATTCTGACTAGTAGCAATAGTGCCATCTACTTCAGGACACAACTGCACCTATCACCTATGTCTACTGATACTCAATTGCTGAAACCTTTTTTCTTGTTAATGTCTGTTGGTTATGTTGTAGATCATGAAATACATTTATCCATATAGTTGTTTTAAGGAACAAATACATTCAACTGATAGTGGTTCTACAACTTTCACCCTTGGAGTTCCCAGGCCTGACTGACCAAGTGCTTTTACTCCTAAATGGCATTTCTATCGTGTAGTAAGGGGAAACGTCCAAAATAATCGTTCAAACGAGTTCAGATTCGTTCTGCTGCATCCATGCGTTCACAAGCGTT
>WURT03003355.1:0-14672 GCA_009936505.3 Holothuria glaberrima
GCTTGGGCTTAATTGTGCTTGGGCTGACGTTGGTATTTACTTAGGCTCCGACTGGGGCCCAATTGGGCTCATGAGAGAGATGAGGAATATGTGGAAAACTCATGTGGGCTACGTTTGGGCCCAGTTGGGCTAAGCAAGCCCAATTGGGGCCTAATGAAGAATACCTGAAAGAACTGATTTGGCCCCAATCGGTAGCCCAATTTGGCCCCAATTAGCACCCAATCCGGTAGGTTGGCTGGGGAGCTGCTCGATTTCCCTTTTGTTCCGTGTTGACATGATCAACTCCAAAATACAATGAGTCCAGTGGGATAAAAATTCGAGCGTTAGCTGGTGATGGGTTGAGTCAAGTAAATACTTTTGTACACAGTATGGGAGAAAGGATTATATATGGCGCTCGGAAATTAACAACGAAGAAGTAGGATCTACCCGAGAACCGTCCGTTGACTTAAGTACAGGTGACTAGGCTAATGTATTTGCAACGGAAATATGTTTAGGCTGCACCTTAAGAGAAGGTAACATGCTAGTGATCACCAAACATCACAGACACGAAGGACAGACGGCCTTGAAACATCAAAATGATGTCACAGTAAGATAAACTTTGTGTCGTTCTTCCGATCGTCCAAAAAGAATGTCTTCATGTACGATTAATTTCCCTGTATATGAGAGAAATCCAGGAGCTCCGCTTTGGAGCACCTAGCGTGGTTGATGACTCTTAGGCTATATTTCTCTTTAATATTTTCCTCTTTTGTATAAAATAAACTATTGTAAAATTTAAGCTACATAACTTAACCTAGTATGCTTGCAATTAACTCTATCAGCAATGTTGATTATCACATTAAAAATTAACTAATAGAGTATAATCAAACTGCCTTAGAAACTTTACCTTCTTTAACTGAATCTATCGATATCGTTTTACCTACAACTCTTCTATAAAACATTTGACGGAATTCCCTAAACATTTATATATTAAATGTTATATTTCAAGTAAATGTGGCAGCCTTAATTGTTACTGATCAAGTATAAACCAATATTAACATAACTAATACTTGTCAGTGTTACATTGATAAATTCTTCACCAGTTACTTACCCTAGATGACGTAATGACGGACACATTGAGGCAAACTGTAAAATATCAATGGCTTCATCTTCGGTCATATCTCTGTTGGGCATACTGACCTGTAGCTGCTTGACCGGAATCCTTGAAGTGAGGGTCAGGCCCGAGGTGGTCCTGATAGTTACTGTAGAGAGGTCCACTGATTGAAGACAGTTGGATAGCTGTACCAACTCGATGGGAATCTGTGAGGGAAGGAAAGGGTCCATGTTAAAGAATAAATTTAAAACAGACATGTTGGCGCTGTTAATTGAAGGTTTTAGGATACACTAAGTCTGTAGTATTATAGGCAAGGGAAATATATGCATTTATATTTTCATTTAAAAGAGAACTGAAAATGGAAAAGCTTAAGAGCGTCAACAAAATGATGCAAAATTAAAGTAACGTCGGAATATAAAATGGATAAAAGAAGATAGGGGGAATATTGAATAAAGGAATTTAATATGGGTGAGATGAAATAGAATTTAGAAGTGAGATTGTTAGAGTACCCTGAAATGTGTAGTAATGAAGGAGGTTAAGAGCGTCAACAAAATGATGCAAAATTAAAGTAACGTCGGAATATAAAATGGATAAAAGAAGATAGGGGGAATATTGAATAAAGGAATTTAATATGGGTGAGATGAAATAGAATTTAGAAGTGAGATTGTTAGAGTACCCTGAAATGTGTAGTAATGAAGGAGGTTATTTCAGGTGATATGGAATAAAATTTAGGAGAAAACAAATAGGCTACAACTTTGAATCTACTTCTGGTCTGTTGGCAAAAAGGGGAGAGGGGAAGGAAAAGAAGAGGAAAAGGGGAGGGAGGAAAAGAAAGGAGAAGAAGGTGAAGGAAGAAAGCGAAAGGGAAGACGGAGAATGAAAAAAAAGAAAAAAGAAAGAGGGAACGGGAGCGCACGGCTAGTCTGTTATCGGCTATTTCGATTTTCGGCTCATCATCTAATTGGCTCATTCAAGTTGAAGGCCTGTCGGCAAATTGATCATGCATGTCACGGCCGTATCAACGGTCGTCGGTGTAATTGGACGAGTGACCGAGTCCGTCGGTAACTCAGAGAAAGAAAGGGAATTTAAAACTTTCGTAAAGGCACTCTATTTCGGGTCATATGACATTCTTAAAAAAAAACACACCTTCTGGACATTGTTCCTCACTTTTATCATCACGATAGGATCGGCAGCACCCGATTACCCATAGAGAGGGTATCCTTAGCCCGTTTTCTAAACCCTAACCTTGACTCCAATCACATTTTGCAAATTCATGAGGATCCAGTTTACCCACAAACAGTGGCGTAAGCAGGGAGCAATTGGGCCATGGCTGCCCTCACGGATGCCAATTTTTTTCTTTCTTTTCGATCCTCAAAATACGCAATTTTGTAACACAAATTTTACTTCAAAAGGTAGCATATGTGGCACCAGATTGCATGTAAGGACACCTAATTTTTCAAAAATTTCCAAAGAGAAATGGGACACCCCCTTTCCTTAGACCCTTTTCCCAGGCCGGCGATCACACAACATTCTGCATGGCCCTCCTTGAAAAAAAAGACCTGGACGCCTGACGAGTCTAGTGTTCAAATGGTGAACGCATAGTGTTCATATTCTGAACGTCAAGTTCAGATACTGAAGTATAGTGAAATGACGGGAGGAATAGCTTAACACGTTAAAATAATTAGGAATCTTTGCATTGGATAATGTTATATTAGCACTGCAATATGGTGAAACCATTGTGCAAATTTGGGGAAAAGCATGAAAATTGGCACTCAGATTTTGCTGAAACAATTACTTAGTGTAGTTCAAGTAGCAGATAGAACACACCGAAAATTCAAGGTCAAAATTTCAAGTTGTTTGAAGTTATGGCCATTGAAAAATGGCCCGAAACACATCTTTCCATGCCCAGTTTGTGCGCATGCCATTTTGGTCATCTTTGAGGGCCTATAAGTATATAGAGAATAAAGAAACAATGCTGAAAATATCAATCTTAGGGTATTTTCTGCCCAAATTTGAAGAATCCGGCATCAAAAACTCTTTATCTGGCTTACTTATGGAGATATAGGGCCCCAAACATTGTATTTCTTTTGTGACGTCTGTGTGATTTTTTATTTGGACCCCTGTGGTTTAACCATCCTCTATCAGATAATTAGAATTTTTCATAAATACAATATCTCCTACAAAATTGTTGCTCCAGCAAACTTGTAGACAATTACACAACTTCCATGACAAAATGGTGGGTGGTCAAACATGGTCCCAGAACCAAAAAACCAAAAATTTTGATGTTTTTCGGATTGACCTTTGACCTTGTTTATCACCTCCCAGGAACTTGAAAAAATATTTGAGTTAGCTCTAATCCCATTCCCATATGTTTGGTTAAAATTTCAAAGAGGGGTTTGACCTCATTCTTGCCAAATCATTTTTTGAGTACGGGTAGAAGGTGGCCAATATCTGGTACACAGTACAGTATGTACAGAACCGTACAAACACACACACACACACACACACATATATATATATATATAGTACAATCCACTCATGTACCGTAGCACACATGACCTTATATCGTGGCTTGTTTGTATTTATTATTTCAACTACTGAAGTGATGCTAAACAAAAAAAACTAAGAATCTGAAGCTGAAGTTTATGCCCAGTAAATACCTTTGACATGAAAGGGATCTGCTGTTGGCACCCGGTAGCCATTTTGAATTTGGTGGCCATGTTGAATTTTTGAATCCTCTATTCACTTGGATTCAATCAAATATGACAGATCATGCATTCAGGTATATATTTTGCCGATTTCAACAACATCGTAGCTAATATGCCCTTACAATTGGCTGAATTACTGTGATAAATGTATTTAAGGTAGCCAAGTTGAATTTTGCTGCCATCTTGGATTTCAGAATATCCTGTCTACTTGAATTTGATCAGATATGTCAGGTACTGTATTGAGGTTAACATTCAGTCAATTTCAAGCACATTGTGGGTTATATGCTTTTACAATAAACCAAATTACTGTGATAATGGCGGCCATTTTGAATTTGGCGGCCATATTGGATTAACGATCAAAAATCGAAATGGCCCATACCCACAAGTTAATAAGCATGCAAAAAGCTACCTTTGTGCCAAGTTTCATGCTTTTCCCCAAAAGTGCACAATTTGCTTGTATTGGCTCACCAGAGCATACTTTTTTTTGTAAACCTACCATTTTCCTGCTTTTTGCGCGCTTTGCAATTTCACGATTCAGACTCAAAATATCTCGGCTTTTGGAGTATTAAGTGATTTTATGCAAAATATGTCCTGCAATGGCATGGAATAGCTAGGTTCCTTCTAATCCACTTCTCACCACCTCCTTGACATTGGGGCTGTCGTAACATGGGGTCACCGGCACGGCACGGCCCCCTGTCGGGAAAATTCTGTCTCCACCCATGGTCGGTTTACTTATTTTGGCTTTCAAAAGGGTCATTTTTGCGATAAAACCCAAAATTTTGGGTACGCTTTGCCCACTCTTCCTCATTTCCGTTACTTATAAATAAATAAATTACAAACCCTTCCCATCTTTTTAAGTAACTTAATTAGTAGAATACATGAATTTATGTAAATGACGGTAATTTCATCGCATTTCGCCACCTGAAAGTAAGTTAATGTTCTCTTGAGTCTGTGGCGCGGTACAGACAGTAACTCGAGGAGGGAAGTGCAATGTAAATTGTGCACGACAGGGCCCAACTGCCGCGACAATTGACCTATAAAAGCTTTAAATTACTACGGTTTTTTTTAGTGGAGGCTTACCCAAAAATTTTCGCGTTCTTCGCCCGCTTTGCAAGTCCACAGTTTAGATTCCCGGAAAAACATTAAATAAGCGCGTAACTATTTTCTTCTAGTACATTCAAAATTTTATGCGATGTATGTCCCTCTATGACATGGTATAGGATACATGTTTGCCTCAAATCTCCCCTCACCAATCGCTCGACGGCATCGTTGTCGGGGCTTCGGGTCACTGTCGGGCAAATCCTGGCACCTCCTGCTGGACCGCTACCGGTTGGACTAATGGTTTTCCCTAACCGCATCGCTTATCAACACTTCCAGTAGGCATTTGCTTCTCTTCAGTCGGCAAATACGGCACCAACCCCATGGAAAATGCTCTGAGGACTCCCCTGTTTACGAGCTATAAATGCAATAAAAGTCAGAACTAGAAATATTCATTGGATGGTGGTAAAGAATTTATACATAACCAGTTCAAAGCTTTGTCAATAATATATCCACATTACATAGGGTATGATTGTCACCCACCCGTTTGAACCTTACCCAAAGCAGAAACTCTGCACAGGGTAACAAAAGAAGGACTAATCGCCCGAACTGGGGCCAATCCTTGATTCGCGACATAACTGCCCCTCCCCACACGCATGGAATTCGTCCAGGCTGCGACCCTGGAATTGCAGTATTTTCAGGGTGATTTCATGTAAGAAAAAAAGCTCTTGATCTTTGACGAAAGAAGAGAGTGCAAGTGCTCTGGGTGTGCTTATTTTCAGAGGTTTCACGGTGTATTCATTGCAAATATGAGCTAAACTATATAATATAGGGTAGGTGAAGGGAATACAGACCCCTTAAGAACCTTTTGACTGATAAAATTTACAGCAGAATTGTCTTGAGCTCAACACTTGTCCTCGTATAGTTATTCATGAAGGCTGAGCTCAAGTTGAATATTCAAACTGATAAATACTGAGATGTTTGACCATTAGATGAGATCAAAGTTCAAAGGTCGAAATTGTCCATTTTCCCTTCATGGAAAGTTATATGGACCCTTATGATTATTCATTCAGATGAACCAAAATGAACAGTATTTCAGATGAGGATTATACACACAAGCTGGTTAGTCATTGACAAGGAGTATATCAAAGACAAACTCGTTTATTAACGATTTTAAGAAGAAACTTATGCTGTAATAATGGTGCACGCTGTTCAGTAGTAGAAGCAAAAGTCAGAAAACTAAGTGTGTAAAACTCAATATACCTGTTTCGCGAAACTCACAAAATAACATGTTTATGACAAAAAATAGTTAATTTATTCAAAATTATTCCTTCAAGAAATTTCATTTACTTTAAGACATATTTCTGAAATGTAACTTTTGCTCTTATTATCACTTGGCATGTATATCGTAGTGCTATGAGAACCCGTTTTCCCATCATACGAAGGTTTCACAAAAGTCAAACCACGCTGGTTATTATACCCTCAATCATTGTATTGTGGTAGATAACTAGTGCCCGACATAACAAACATAAATTGCCATAACTACATCAATGTTAAGGGTTATGTGAGCAGGAGTTTGAAGATTTCGATCAATGAAAATTTAGATGTGACCAAAAAAATGGCACATACTCATCTTACCTGCTTCAGAAATTTAGCCTAAAATGGACAGAAATCCCTTTTCCTGACAAATCTTCGTTTTGGTCTGTACCGATGGTATGGAAGTAAAACATATCCCCTCTCGCCCATGTACTGAAATATGCTGGGGGTCCGTTTTACTCTCAGGGTCCGTTTTCACCTCACCTACCCTATATCGTTTATGTGAATTTAAAAATAAAATGGGAGATGTCTCCCTTAAATACAGTTCTGGATACACCCTTGCCCTCATAAACTGAGCCACAAAAACTCATCTAACTCATATGACCCCTGATGGGGTCCAAGGTGCAAAGCATGTGGGGGTCAAAGGAAGGGGTATTCTCGAGGCATTTTTGTGTTTCAGATGCCCCAGGAGATTGTTTCAAGGAAAGAAGGCCCTCACGTGTAATCAAAACACTCTGTGCATGCTGGGTAATATGAGCTACTCTTTATCATTTGAGTTTTGTAACTCTGAAGTCAACCAAAGAGCAGTACCCAATTGATGCTTATGCTTACCCCATGTAAAAGTCTTGGGGTGACGAGTATCTGTCTTTAAGCTCCGCAAGAGCAGTTGAACTTAAAGCATGGAGTGCTTTGCGAACAGCGAGGGATAAATGGGCCTTCACAGAGCCTTGGTGTGGTCCAGGAATAGTATTATTGTAGGATCCTAGATGAGAATTCCCTGGAAGCTGAGTTTTTGACACTGAGAGCACGCCAAGTTCTTCACAGTCATCGAATCTTTACGAAATTTGAAGGAAACTCCGAGAATAGCGTGCTAAAGAATGAGTGAGAAGGAAGTATGTATAACCACAAGGGGCTATGACTAATGATCACTGATTTAATTTTTTTATTTTTGGAAATGTGTTAAATAATTACAATATCACCATGGACCGAAACTAATTTTGTAAGGCTAGTAAAGGTTCAAAACATAGTCATCGCCCTACCATTGTACTCAAAGTATCAAAGTGCGACATGGAAGCTTCTTTATGCCCTTCCTGTTAATACACGTGTTGCAATATGGTTTTGCATATTTCATAAGCGTATATGTCTTTTCGAAAATGGGGGTGAAGACAGTAAAATCATCCAGGAGGAACGCTATAACCTTTTAGCGGGGTGCGAAAGGCGAAGGGCTTATGTGGGAAAAGGGCTAGGTGTCGGTAGTCCGACAGAGCAAAACTTATGTCATATTTTTTTGTTAAAAAATTGGAACGAACACCTATCTCGTACTTGCTTAAGCCGGATGTGCGTGTTTGTTTGATATCATTCCTCCACTTGAGGATGCGGTAATGACACGGATGGAAAGAGGAGGCCCGGTTGGGTAGCTGAGGGGAGCAACAAGGCGTTTCGCATGGAGAGGAATCTCAAAATAACTTTCCTTCCATAGTCAAGGCTTTCACAACCAATTATGAGCATACTTGTGTCGAGTTAAGCGCTAATTTAGTTTTAAAAATCTGGTTTGAAGAGCTGCATACTTACCGAAACCCGGATTTTTTTTTTTATTTTGGTAAAACTAGCAGAATATATCTTTGTCACCTATTCGAGACTCTTTTAAATCAAATGTCGGGGCGAGTGATGCCTGTCTGGATAACATGCATCATAACGTAGCCACCGTCATCTAGAAAGCACGCCCATGCCTCCTTTGCAGGACCGTCGCAAGAGGAAGAGCGGGAGTGACATCCCCATTCAAGGATCCAGTTGGCGAAATTCTGCACAAGTCAGCAAAATGAAGAAAAGGGGAGAAAGAGAGGGAAGGAGAGAGGAAAAGAATAAAGAGAAAGAGGGAAGAGGAAACGAGCAGAAAGAATGAAAGAAGAGGACAGAGACATAAATAAAAAAAAAGGATGAGAGATGAAAAATGAGTCGGCAAAATGAAGAGGAGATGTGGAGGAAGCAAAGAAAAAGAGATAAACAGAGAAGGGAAAACAAATAGAGTGGCAGCCGAGCATTATTTGAGAGGGATTCCCGGTACCCCTTACCACCATACTTGCGTCTAGAATTGTACAGACACCCAATTTAAGCTCGAATCAAGTCATTCAATCCATAAAAAAGGTCTTCGTAAATCGACTGAATGGTGGGAGATAGTACCTCGAGTCATGACTTGCACAATTCGGCTGGCTTCCCTTCTGTGCTGGTAGACGCTGAGTTGCAGTGACAAATTAGTGTTTTAAATTTGACTTTTATGCAATGTACAAAGTTTGGGATTAGTGGTGGAGCTTTGTGAGGAACAGGGGCAGTGTCGCCTACAAGGAAAGCATGGGGAGGGCATATGCCTCCAGGCAAGTTTTAAAATTTCCCCGTTGTCATTTTAAATAAACCCAAAAGGCGTTTTAGCTATAGATTTCTGTGGGCGATGGGATGAGTTGTGTTTTCGACTTAGTAATGGATATATTTATAACCATTTTCTATCTCAAATTCTTCACAAACTATCAAACTTTTCGGTCTCCCCGCGCGCTCTAACCTTCAAATCCTATAGTTCCCTTAACAACATTCGAAACGCATTCGTTCAAAGATACGTTTACGAGTTACACTCTATGCCTGATGACCATTTATAGGACGAAAATTCAAGAAATTATTCTGGCTAGAATTATTATCTGAAAACTTTAGGTCCAGCCTCAGGCTTGCATCAAGAGGCAATTATGTGGCAACATTGTATTATGGGCAACATCTTTAGGGTGATGCTCGTGAGTGGGACTATATAACCCATCGCACTAGCCACAAAGGTCATTAAGTACTTTTTCAGAGAATAAGCATTTTGAAACATATAACATATAAGTCCTGTATACGACTTTGGTACACCTTTACTTCCCTCTCGGTTCTTCCTAACTGGAAACTGTATATTTGGGTTCTCAAAATTAGTAATATTAGTACGGTTTTTGGTGTGCTCTCCTAAAGCATCCCGAGGGGCATCCCGAGTTGGATCAGCCATCCTGATGTCTGATGTATTTTACTCTTAATGTGAACCGAGAGCGTTTAGGATGCCAATTTTTTGCCACCCTGCTCCCACAAATTGGGAGGATTTAGGCTTTAAATATATTGAAAAGCTTTTGCTTTTCTGTGATAAAGCTCAAGCTCCTAACCGTAGTGAGGAAAATTCGTCATTGGTCATACATGTGAAGCAGGGCTTTTCCAATTAAAATTCCTGGATCCGTAACTTGCCCATGCAAAGGTAAATGCAGTCACCCCAATTTACATCAACGTATCCCGGTTTCCTAATTCATACATGGTTCTGTTTTAGTCATAAGACGATGATTTTGTTACTAATGTAAATGAAGTGTTCAGTTCGTGCAGGATAGCTACTTACTTTTCCTTGCACATGAAATATTTTTGTTTGGATAATCACAAAAGATATTTGTATAGGAAATAAGAGGATGTTTGTAAGATTTGCTGATATTTCTAAAACAGGTAGAACAACTGTTCGTCCCTTTAAACGTCCAATACTTGAAAACAGTTAAATGCTTCCTTCCAAGGCTCAAAACTTTGAAATGGTCTGAAACTTTCGGGGGCTTCGGCCAAGGCCCCATGTCGGTGTTGCCTCTAGCCCAAATTGGGGCGCTTGGCCGTCCCGTGGACCTCTCACACGCTTGCATCGCGCTTCGCTTGTAATTTTGTCTTCCCCTTGTGCGGGAAAACATGGCACTCTCCCTTTCAGAATGCTCTGGCGACGCCCCTGCTTTATGGTAGTGTTCGGTACCGTGCGGCAGATGCAAAGAACTACAATCTAAACCAAGGGTAAAATTCCTGAATATTACGGACAATAGTGTTTACCTTGGCTACGTGTGCTTAAGTTACCAAGTATGACTTTTTACTTAGCTATTTGAATCCCAAGTACGGATCAAAGTAATCTCTTTACTAGCCCACATGATATGTTCGGATGTGTTCTGTGTATCATGTAGATAAGGCAACAATGATCCGTAACGGATAAGGGGTGGATCCAGGATTAACCGTACGCATTGGCGTACCTAGGATTACTCTCAAGGGGGGGGGGTGCAGTTTGTTGTGTGATCGCCGGCCTGGGGAGGGGTCTAAGGTGGGGGTGAAAATTCTTGAAAAATTGGGTGTCCTTACATACAATTGGGTGCAAATATGCTACCTTCTGAAGTAAAATTCGTTTTACAAAATTTAAGAATTTTTAGGAACTGAGAGGCCATGGAGGGCACCCTGCTCTTTTGAAAATTTTGAAAAATCATGTGTCCTTACATGCAATCTCATGCCACATAGGCTACCTTTTGAAGTAAAATTTGTGTTACATACCTTACGTTTTTTCTCAAGAACTGGAAAACTGGCATCAGTAAGGGGGACCATGGGGGACACCCCATGGCCCTTTGAAAACTTTTGAAAAATTAGGTGTCCTTACGTGCAATCTGGTGCAACATATGCTATCTTTGGAGGTAAAATTTGTGTCACAAAATTTTACGTATTTTTAGGAACAAAAAATGGCATCCGTGAGGGGGGGGCATGGCCCAATCCCCCCGTACGGGATATATTTAGGGGACTCAGAGGTTTTTGTGAAAAAGACATGTACTGCCCCATTGGATTTCCAACGCATTTCATTTCCTGACGCAAAATCGTTTTTCTACGTAGTTTTATGCTAGCGGGTTCATCAGGAAGTCCAGATGAATAATGGTAAAATATCGAAAAAAGATTTAATAACTTATTCATCTGGACCACCCGATGAGCACACCAACGTGAAACTCTGAGTGGATCATTCTGAATAGCAGCTATTGCAAAAGCATTGCAAGAGCTCTGGATCCGTCAGTGCTATATTGTTGCAAAAAAAAAAAAATAAATAAACAGAAAAAATGAACTGACGGTCATTCCAATAAAAATGTTAAAATTTAAACATTGTTTGATACAATATCATGGAATGAGTCTCGCAAGTAGCTTTGTGCACCTCAGAAAAAAAAAATGGGCAAAGGAAATAGGCTTCGGCTGGAGCTATGTTCACTATAATTGGTGGGATCTTACTCGCAGTCTCGGAGTCTTACCTGCAAAGCTTCTTCTATTGTCATCTTTATGAGTCAGATAGCCTGCTGGGGAGGGAAGCCTGCTGGGGAGGGATACATTCCTTTTGAACGAATCTTCAACGGCAGCTACAATACCATGAAGACCGATATGATCTAATGCATTTGTGAGTGACGATATATCGGTGGGTGAAATTTCGCCTTTTTGTTTCAAAGTTTCTAAAAGCATCCAGCCATGATCAACGTGTCTCGAAATCCTGTCAACGTCTGCATTAGGTAGTGAATAAACTGTCGCTAACTGTAGAGCGACGGCAAGTGTAAAGAGTGACGCAACTTCAACAATAAATCTTCCGAACCCTTTAATATAAAAGTAGAAAGAGATTCAGATAAAAAATATTAAAATTAAAGTTTAAGTGTTCAGAATTTTGTTTCAAACTTTTTGAAACCGTATTATGTCAAGTCACCTATACCTAGGTTAGAATAGTAACATTCTTTTCTTCACATACAGCATTTTATTGTCTTGGTTAATAACTCTTTTAGTGTTTTAATTCAAAGCCTACAGGCTCAAAGGTGCTTCTATCAAAATTATGTATTTTACCGGTATATCTAAATTTGTATACTTGATTTTTTTATGTCAGGTACAAAACAAGGTACCCTCTAAATTAGATCTAGGATAAAAGCACTGATTAACCCAAACATAACCTTTAAACACCGCGTGTCACGATGTCCGCTCAAAAATTACTTAAAAATCCGCAATTAAAGAACAAGGAATCACTGTCCACCCAAGTTTTTTCTAAGACATATCACTTTGTATCGACAGAACTTTAATATCCCAGTGTAATGTTTTCTGTTAATTCTGCCGTACCTGAGGAGAATAAGGTTAGTAAAAATTACAGTTTGATATTTAGCTAGTTTCTCACATTTGCTACTACATGTGAGATTTTTTTCCTCGCATGGACGTTTACTTAATGCCAAACTTGTTTGATGTTTTTGACACGCGTGGCAATTTCCGAATCGTGTGTACGTAAGATAAGCACGTAAACCACGTCATTTTACGATTGCACATACAACAAAGCCGCAAAACTAATTTCACTCGTAGTATTGCTCATCGCAGACGCAATTTTATTATATTTGTTCCAAGTACTCACTCGGGTTCTGCACACTGCAGCACACGGTGAGAATAGTACCATTCTTGTTATAAGAGGGCAGTCCGTACCATCCCCCTGTTGTTGCAAAGGTCAAACATGATATTCGAGTCAAAGGTCACTTTAAGTAAGAACTGTCACATACAATCGTCCGTGGCATATTTTACTGAGTTAATGTCTTGTGCAGCACGTTTAATGTGGTTACCTTTTAAATTACAAGCTGAAGCACCAGGTTGGTCGCACGCTCCAAAATTCCCCTCAGACTCAGAACTTTTTGGTGCTTCTGTAAAAGAAAAAGAAATTCAATTCTGAGAAGTTTCATCAGCACATAGCATTTTGCAAACTGAATGATTCGTTGGTAAAAGAAAGTCAAAGAAAGTCACTTTTCCTGTTTAATCCCAATAGAGTCTTATGCTACACCTGGCAAAAGCTCTCACTAAGCTGATATGGTTAGGAAAGATCCACAAATACCCAAAAAAATTACAAACTAAAAGCCCCCAAAATTTCTCTAAAGTGTCTCAATAGTGTTATCAACGCCTTACTCTCCAAAATTTCAGATAGCTCTTTAAATATCCTCCATCTTTGGTACTTCCTTTCACTTTTGAACCTTATAAGTCTGAACAAGAAATATGCCATGCCACTTTAAGAGAAAGGGGCAAAGGTCCCATTTTCATAGGCGGGATAACGCAGGCGCAAGGAGTTGTAGTTGTCCCCACTTTTTCCAGACGTTAAAAAGTAATAAATAATAATAGATATTAAATATTAATAAATAGGAATAAATAATTACATGAAATAGAAAATATTAAAATAATAATAAAAATGAGCCAAAAAGCCGAGGCCAGAAAGATTGTAAGAGAATTTTCATTACCTTATTATGATTAAATTTTGCAGCAATGTTAAATGAAATAAATCAATAATACATAATACCATACGGTAAATGTTACAAAATTTAATCTCGGACCACTTAGCGCTCAACTTCAGAGAAAACTGAGTGATAAAATTGATAAAAATGATAAAATATTAGCATTTAAATAACATCAGGGGAAGCAGGATTTCTCAAGAAACGGTCCAGAATGACCGCAAAATCCGTAAAGTTTAAGAAAAATTACTCGGGGAGGCCTTCGGTACCCGGCCTCCGGATATGGGCCTTCGGCGTTCGCAGGCAAAGGCTTTGCGGGCCACAGCTTCCCAAGATGCAGCCTCCAATGAAAATAATTGCCCTCGCACCTTAGTTACCAATGTGCTTTATTATATCCGTGTAAAAGCTACCCACAAACATTTTATTGGTTTGTTGGCCATATACTCTATAACTTTCAAAATCGACACTACCTTACTTTTCGCCTTAATCAAAAAGTTGAGGCAGACATGTCCCAGACCATCGCCAAAAATGAAACATGAAAAAGAACCATAGAGAAGGATTTAAGTTTCTATATCGTGCTCTATGAAAAGAACAAGCACTTGGGGAAAGTACGAATTTTTTATGTAATATAAAATACTGCATTAAAAACTAAAGATAAACATCAGGCTACAATTAAATGTCTCACACGGTGTCTCGGCACTATTTTCTTCGGTGAAGTTTGCGCGCACCCGTTTTAAGTAATGTTTCAGAATTCTGGGTTTCTACCTGTAGAATATCTCACTTATCATAGCTTTTAACAAACTGTTCCCTGATCACTGAAACCACCAATGCCGCATGGCCGTGCGCAGGAAGGGCAAATACAGGGGGAAACTGGGGGGAAGATGCCCCTTCACGATTTTGGAGGAGGATTTGCGCCCACTTATCCCAGACAATGCGCCCCTTCGGAAGGTTGGAACCATAAGTGTTACTGTATTGTAAGCATAATTTCATTTAGTAAAGCCTGTGTCTGACATCCTAGGTCACTTTGTAGTAGGCCCACAGTATGTGCAGCGTCCCATGAAAACAAGAAAACCACGTACATTTTTTAGTTTAGCCGAATGATCTTAGTGCTGGTCAGCTGTATATGTCATGACAAACTTCTGTGCACACACTTCCTGACTACCTGGCCCCATATACTAGCTAGAGCTGTTTATTTTATGAAACCGCGCCAATCGTACGCGTATGTACGACCTGTAACAA
>WURT03003366.1:0-10302 GCA_009936505.3 Holothuria glaberrima
CAAACGTATACAGAATTTCACACTGACTGATTAGACAGCTGCTTGTAAAAGATAAAAAATAGGCAGTGCATATTTGAACGCGAATACAACTCGTTCTATTAAACTTATATAGGCTACATGACTGACAAAAAGGACGCGCTGCTTAGCGCGTCCTTCGAAAAGGACGCGCGGGTTAGCACGCACTTGCGCTTTTAACGACGCGCAAGCGTGCACGCACAAACGTTATTCGATTATGGGCAGCGCGTAGACGCGCTGCATATAACCTGGTAACCTTTATGTGCGCACAAAAGTACTTGTGTGTAGTGTTTAAAAAGCGCGCTTTATTTCTTCAATCTTGTGAGACGCGATCCGGCACACGTTGAGATTAATTCTGTGCACCCCATACGCAGGCAAGCCCTAAAAAATAGCACAGTGTTAGAGAAAAGTACACGCAAGGAACAAACGATTGGTTGGTCGAGACACTGAAAATTTGGATCTTTCTTTGGGTGCGTTTTTGTTAACTGTTAGTGGTAGTTTTTGATTGACAGATCTATTGTGACGTCACCCGAATGACGAACACTGAACTATATGCTAGGAAGGAGCATCCCACAATGTTGCTGTAAAGCCATCATGGAGGGTCACGTGATGTAGGTCAGCTTACTCAAGTCTATTCTACCGGCGTAGTAACGCGTATCTAGAAGTGAAAACGCAATGTTGTACATGCTAACGCGCCGTAGCGCGCTGGCATTAGCGTGTCTTCGGCCTCTTTGACGCTAATTTGCGCATTCAGTCACGCGTTAGCATGTACGCCATTGCGACGAGGTAAAGTTGCCTTAACAACCTCATGAAAAGGCCTACATCACAATAGCTGTATACCATACAGAGCACCAAACGCTTACCGTGTAAGAGGCTTCGAGACACATCATTGGCCAAAATGTACGCGTGCATGTGTGCGCTCGTGTGTTAGCTTCCCCTCGTGTGCCTTTTTGTTTTTGTGTCAAAAGGACGCTTTCGACGCTGTTAGAGTGGTATGAATCCGCTTAAAAATTTCCCTTACGCTAAAATTTGCAAAGAGAAAGAATTTTTGCAGGTTACCTTCTCATTTCCAAAGAGTTACATCATATAGCCAAATCCAGCTTATGATTAACTATCCTACATAATAAACTGAAGAACCATTTCTTTTATAATTCAGATTTGGATTGCTCACTAACTTTAATACTTAGATGTTTCAAGGTAAACATTTAAGAGAGTAAAAAAATTATTTTCGGGTAGCCTGCCACTCCTTTAGAATCAAGGTAGGACCTCACCCACCGCAATTCACGGCCTCTTTGGAGCTACCTACGGCCGTTTTGACCCCCAAGCAAAGTATGAAACAAATCTTACATACTTTTCAGTGGAGAAAATGAATTGTCCCATTGAATTACACACTAAATGAGGTCAGTTCACCGACTTGTACATGCTGTATTGACTGCACTAAAAAGTTGTTCTTTGAGCTAGAACGGCTTGACCAATAGGTGCATGTATTCCCAGTCCTGGTCACTACTGCCAAGTAAAGGCTTCGGGTGTAGTTTCAGGGCCGGATTTAGCATGTGGGGGCCCGGGCAGACTAATTTTGGGGCCCTTTTACGATTAGGCCCACTTTCTAAGCGAGGCGCCACCATAGGTTGGTGCGTAGCGTGAGATAAAACTTTCGCAGAAAATGCTTCCTAGATCGCTGGAAACGGCACTTCCCAGGCCTTGCAAGTTGCATTCAAATTTTTCAATTTTGAAATCTCATATTCTGAAAATTAACTATTTTGTATCAATTTATATGTAATTTTTTTACTTTTACATTGTTTTTGTAGTGCCCCTCCAGGAATCAATATTCCGTTTTTCATGTGAGAAACACATTAACGCAATCTTCCCCTCCCAAGTGCCTAATGTGGGAAATGCATTTACTTTTGTTTCAGTTGAACCCATCATGGAATGGGTTTTCTTTTTGCTTTGGGTTAAGCCTGCAAACTGACCGATGATGTCATTGACGTCGATGGTTTTAAGCACGTCAGGTTCCATAACAAGGATGCTGAGGTTGATGACAAAAGAGATCCTGTAATCCTAGAAGTCCCATGCCATAGATACGACCCCAACATTAATGAAGTGTCTGTTGTAATTTACTGCTAGAAGCTTACTACATAATTTATCACACTAACGCAAGGGATGGAATAAACTAGGTCTAGTGTAAATGTTCTAGCCTATTGGAATTCGATTTGCATAATGTGCACGTGACAGGTCGTATCATTTTAATTCATCGGATTGAGCAGTGACTTTAAATTTTACCTAAGCAACATGAAATTTTAAATGTAGTTACAACTAGACTGTCACGGAGAATTCTTACCAGAAAGAAATTTGAAAACTTGCAGCATATCCCCCAATCTTTTTTAACTCATGAGTAGTAAGTCCCAGACATTGAGTCTATAATTCTAAGGGAGATTATCACATGATCGGTGGTTGATAACTAGAACGTCATCCAAATATCTGGATGCCAGCAGTTTGTTTTGTGCAAAACCGACAGAATTCACGTTAATTTTGTAAACATTGAATTCATGGAGTTTGTGGGGTCATGAGTGTGACAAGTTACGCAAATGCCGTAAAATAAAGACCATGCATTCTTACAGGCCCCACTTTTATGGAAAGACAACTTTTGTTCAGTGTGGAATTCCGAACAAAGGTCGGTGTTTTACATGTTGACCATCGACGAACGGACGGTAAAGCATCTTATACCTCCATTTTTGACACCCGAATGTGGGGGCCCGGGTCTGGGCCCCGGTTGGTCCCGTTGTAAATCCGGCCCTGCGTAGTTCCGTTGACGAACGACACCAAAGAAAAGTAACAATTATCAGTTTTGATTCTCGACAATTTATTTGGTGATGCGTTTGCAGAAAAAGGATCAGTTCAAATCAAATAGGCCGGCAATAAAGGTTACAATGAAATTAGTTCACATTAATTAATGACAGAGGGTGCGACAACTAGCTTTTACTAAACAAACCGAGTCCTGCCCATGCGGCAATCGCGAGGCCCAGTTATAATTAAGTGCTCCGGTATTAACTGTCCTAGCTTCTGACCTCAAGTATCTGCAATTAATAACTGACAGACAAGTGGAAGCTCTGATCCTAACAGTGACTACTACTTATTATAAATACAATTTGTGGGCCCCTGATTGGTTCATAGTAAATATGCAGTGCTCGATATATGAATATAAATATAAACAGACTGGAAGGATTGACCAAGTCTGGTTCAACTATATGTCTTCGAGGACTTTAATTGCACCACCGCATGGGCCTCCTGATCCTGTGTTCCTGGCTTTCTTGCTACGCTCTGACAGTTGCTCTCTTACCGGATTAATTCTGTTTCACTTATTTTTGAGACTCTTTTTTTACCGGCCCTTCGGGCCAATTCTGACATCTTCGGCTGGATCGATCTATGATTGACCAGTCAATCATACACATCAGATTAACCAATCAGAAGCTGATATAGGGTTTGGTAAACCACACTCATAAACTGAGCGTGATAGACGTTTAAGATGTGCCGTGGGAATTTCCTGAACGTCCTGAAGGAAGGGACCTGGGGATCGGGGGCAGGACAAAGGAAAACATATGTAAACAACAAAATGGCGTCCCTCTTTTTTAAACTAAAAAACCTTCCGTACTACTACATAATACTACTCAAAGACGGCACTTCACACAGCGGAGAAATACGTTAAAAAAGTTGCACTAAAATTGGTCAAATTGCCTTTAATTTTGTAAAGTCTGTATTTCAACTCATTTCCTACACCAATCAAATTAAAAAGTGATGGATAAAGCGCGCCTCCTTAAATGAAGCTTAGGTGGAATCTTTTATGTTACAGCTACCTCTTCTGCATAGATGGGGGTTCTTCAGCTCCAGCTCAATTTTTTCAGTTAAAGGATTAATATGACAACAAACTTTGACATTTAGGACACTTCTTCATCTCCTTGTTGGATTAAAGGGTAAGTTATCTAATTTAGGAAACATATCATCCGTTTAGAGAGCTTGTTGTCTGTCTTTCAGTTTTACAACCTGTCAAGCGAGTACCTGCACTTTCATCAATGACATGTACGTGTATGCACATGTATGCGAGTAGTAGTTGCGCGATGCATGTGAAGCACGCATGCACACATTGGATCACTAAAATAGATCCCTTACTACAACTGAGATTATGACTCTAACTCAAAGTGAGTGCGTAGTTGAGCAGAAAACTTATTCTTCATGACAGATGGGTTTTCTGTTAAAAGGTTGGGTTTGTGTGATTGACAGTTGTTAAATACTAAATAGGCTCATGGAAATTGCTACTGTAGGCTACATACAGTGGTACACTCCGCTGCAAATTTGTGACAAAATCTGAGCAGCCAGCATCAGATGAGTGCTTGGTGGATATGACCCATCACCTTCATTGGCAAATCCAGCCACTGCATCAATTTTCATTTTTGTCATGATTAATCAATAGGCCTAAGTATTATTTTCTCAACTAAATTGCATCAGATTCGTCAGGGGAACTGCTAGGTGCATATTCTACACGGTTTAGCAAAATCCATGGTATAGAATTCAATTCAATTCAATTCAGATTTATTTCTCATATGTTTTACAAAAGTTACAAAAGTTGAAAGAAGAAATGTGAGGATACAAAAACATATGATGGGCACTAGAAAACAGAGGGAGACTGTTATGAAAGCTAGTGACCAACTTACATAAATACACTAACAAAACATGAAACACAAAGCACCTAAATAGCAGAAACATAGAACCAACTAAACATAGCAGATAGAAAGGGGAGCAGAAGAGGATAAGGCAAAGAACAAGGGAAAGGAAGACAAGAAGAAGGAAAGAAGGGGAGTACGATTACCGAGAAAAAGGATGCTTAATTATATGTGTTTGAAAGATACATTTTCAGCTTCATTTGAAAAGATCTAAGTGACTTTGCAGATGTAACTTAAGAAGGCAGAGACTGCCACAGTGAAAAACAGTAGTTATTAAGAAGCAATTTACCATGATAGGAATTATGACGAGTTACATTGAAAAAAGTTATTATTTCGGGGAGTAATACGATCATTTGAAACATAATGGTAGCACACACCATCAGAAATAGCTTGGGGTAATATATTCTCACGATAATTATATTAAACAAAAGAGCACATGCAGTAAGTATGAATTTCGGACAACATGAGTAGGTTTAACTCCTTGTATAATAGATTGGTAGGATGACATCTGGGTTTACCTGTCAGAACCTTGTTAAGTCTATTGTGGAGATTATGAAGTGGTTTTAAGTAAGACTTTTTAGCAGTACCATAAATTTCAATAGCATACCTTAACTTAGAATAAATTTAAATGAATGATATATTTGAATAGCTGTGGTCTTAGGAAGCGTACCCCTAAGATGATAAAAAATGCCAGTATACTTTATCAGAGAGTTACAAAGATCACTAGTATGATCCACCCAGTTGAGCTTTTTGTCAATGATTAATTCCAAATATCTACAGTAGTGCTACATTTCTTCATGATTTTTACATCCTTAAATACAAAATGGTCATAACAAGGTCGAGCCACCTCTCTGGAATGAAAAATGGTCTAATTTGTTTTCCCTAAATGCAGGGTAAGCTTATTAGCATCAATCCAATTGCTAAGTAGATGGAGCGTCTCAATACCTTTTACAAATAAAACATCACATCTACGATCAAGTAAAAAAACATTTGTGTCATCAGCAAATAAGCGAGTAGGAACATTTGGAATAGCATTGTGTACATCATTAATGTAAATTAGAAACAATAAAGGTCCTAAAACGGAACCTTGAGGGACACCAATATTAACACTTAAATAATTAGAATATGTACCATTAACATAAACACATTGTTTCCTGTTACATAAATAGGATGACAGAATATGGTGTGCAGTACACGGATACCATAGTGATATAATTTTTGTAAAAGTATACTGTGATCGACGGTATCAAAAGCTTTTTTGAGATCAAGATAAAGACCTAAAACATTATTACAAATATCAAGCTGGGAATGAATAGAATTAACAGTCTTTTACAGTGCATGTGTTGTTGAATGACCTCTCTAAACCCAAATTGAAAATCATATAAAGAATTATTATCATTTAGAAATTTTCCTAGTCTTTTTTCAAGTACGCCCTCCAGAAGCTTTTTTAGACAAGACAGTAAACAAGACAGTAAACTTATCGGTTTTCCCAGGCATTCTTTTGGTAAGACAGCCACCTCACAGTTTTTGGACACCACCTCACAGAAATTTGTTATCATTGACACCTCTGCTGTACTAGCTACAAAAGTATTGGTAGTCTTCCTCACTGTTGGTGCTAAAGGTGGCACCATATTACCCCCATTCACTAATACCACCTCCCACTCTGTAAAACCCAAGGGAAACCCTGTAATATTAGTTCAAAATATTGAAAGGACCCCATTTTCTTGTAAATTTCTTTACAATCAGCACCTCCTCATGCCTTTGAAAAAAATGCTCACCAGCTGGCAACTTTAGGGCAAATAACATCTTGCTCATGGCAGGCTGGCAACCTTTACTTACACTAGTAGGGAGTGGATATTTAGTGCCCGCTTATTAATGAAAAGTTACACTTACAGTAGTTTGACATTTTTGTCAAGTTCTGATTCCTCTGTAGGCTTACCTGCCACCTAAACCATCAATAGTACAGACATCCCTAGCATGCATATATACATTTACAGTATGTATAGATTCCACCCCTTGCTCCCCTCCAGTCCTCCCTTCAGTGTGACTCAGAGTTGCTACTGTACCTATTGTGACAGTGCATGGGGGTATGTAGTCCATGCTTCTACCATGCTGAGTTGAAGATGCTGAAAATGGTCTTTGTACATCACTTTGCTAATGTCTAAATTTGGTATATCTTAATATTACTAACCCCATGGCTTTAGTTTCCCAAATCAATTTCCCCTGGTAATTAGATGATTGTTTTGTTCATAGAGCATAACAAAAATTAGCACCAGCTCAACTAAGTATTCTTTTCTCTGTTGTTACAGTTTTTTGGTTACCTATACTGTAGTTACTTTGTGTTCTGTTGCTATATGTTGCAGGGGCTGCAGATATTCCAGCAATTGGAATAATTCTGGTGCTGCCAATCACTTACTCCAATGTATAAAAAGATGCCTGTATCAGGTGTTAAGGTTGTGTCCTTTTGAGGTAACAGATGAAATGAAATGAGATATTACAGATGAAAATGGGTTTAACACAAATGTTTCATCATGATGGTTTGCTTTCAGCTTCATTGTGACAGCTCATATTTTTGCACTTTCAGAGATCATGACATCATGAAATTCATCGTGGACACTGTATCAAAGGAAGGCTGTCGGCTTTCTTCTATATCAAAGGTTGGCCATCATGAAGACACCATCATTGAAACACCAAGTTGCATGATGTACACTCGTGGTGGGTCTGTGCCCCATCTAACCTTGGATATGGTTCAGAAGATTCTGCATCAGTCTGGAATAGTTCAACTAACCGTACCATCTTTGTAAGTTTGACATACTGTACTGTATGAAATGTAGCATGATATTATAACAGCATCCAAAGTCACAAGGTATATAATATGTCTTCTCATTGCTTGCATGTGGAAGGAGGGGGTTCAGATCCTGGCCGGGTCTTACCAAAGACTTTAAAAATGGAACCTACTGCCATTGTGTGTAGTGCTCGGCATAAGCAATGGAGTTGGGAAAACAAGCCAGTGAGCCACAACTGGAAAAAAGGCCGTGGCCGGCCCGACTTAAACCAGTTGGTTAGAAACTGAGTCGTAAAACCTCATCTAACTAACTAACTCATTGCTTAATGGTCCATACTAGGCTTGGATGGGTCAAGGAACTCTGCTACAGAGTGATCACTTCGGGCAACGAGTTGAGAAGCAACTCCACTTTACTTGGAGTTAACATTCTTGGGGAACTTTCAGTGCTGCCAAAAGTTATATTTTGGAGTTAACATTAGTAGGTCCTGCTTTGTCGCAGGTTTTTATGAAGTACTGCAACTGGTCATGTAGGTACTGTTCTCTTTCAGGTTTTAAGTTTCCAATGAACCACCTCATTTCAACAACATTAATAGCAGTTCAGCACTTCTGCAATTGAGACACTTTAGTTTAGTAGGCCTCGTGGTAATAAGCTGCTGTGGTATAGTTAAGGTGCGTTCACACCAAAACCGAAATCTGCTGCGTTTTGCGGGCGGAATGCAAAAATATTTTTTTCCCAGGACAAATAAGGGCAATTTTATGTCAATGAAAATTTAGAAAATTTCCCCATTGCTTCTGAGATAACAAATTTTGCATCCCGCCCTTCAAATCGCAGCAGATTTCGGTTTTGGTGTGAATGCACCTTTACCTGCATTAGTTGTGATGTCATTGTAGGACTTGTGACTCCAGAGCCATGACTCATCTTGGAGTAGCAACTAATTGGGCCACTTGAACCCAACTCCAAAATTATTAGTCAGCCTAGCCTACATTGGTCCATACACTAGGCTTGTAGTGAGTACATACTCATACTCATGCCATGAAATGACTCCTTACAGAATCGAACACTTCTAATTTCCTGATAAATGGGCCCTTCATTGGGTTTTCAGCGAAATGTTTGTAGCGGGTTCACACCTCTTCGTCTCGGCAAAGGTGCTTATCAGGACTGTTCACATTGTTCACAACTTAAGAGGATTATCACCATAACAACTACTGATACTGCTCTTGTGTGTATGGCTTTTCTGGGAAAAATAATCTGCTTAAGAGATAAGACCAGCAGGCAGGAAATGAGAGTAACTGATTAGAGGCCTCTGGGAATAAACATTACATGCACGACTGCACAATTTCTGTCAAAATCTGTAAGGGGCATTTCGTGACATGTCACAGAATAACACATTTGCCTGTATTGAACTTTTGAGTATAAATTTCTACTCTTACTACTAGTTACTGCACATTTACAGAATTAAGCATTTGTGCCAACAAAATAATTGTACTTATAGCTTTGGCAAAGAACTGCATTTGTACCTGTACTCAATACTAGAGACCATTCCTTTGTTTTTGTACTCACACACTGTAGACCTGTCTGATTTAAACTTGCATTGAAAGTTCTGTCCCTTAAAATATTCCCCATATTTGTCATATGTTGGTATCAGTAATATTGAAATGTTTATATTTCCTTTAAGACCAATATTTTTATGTGGACCTTTCTTCATATAACGTTTACATTATTTTCCAATGTCTGACTATGTGGCAATGTCTAATATGAAATTACAGTCTTTGTGCAGTGTTCTCCATGATGGTTTTAGCGGCATCCCCCCCCCCCCATCCCGAGTGAATATTGCTCTCCCTGAAATAGTGACCGTCTCCTTAAAAAATCCGGTCCCCTGCAAAAGCTCGGCCTCCAAAATAGTTGACAATAGGCTACTATTTCAAATGTAGACCTAACATATTTTTTGATAAAAATGTCTAGAAAGCTACCTCCCCTCTCTTGAAAATCTGTGGAGAACATCGCTTGTGGTATACAATAGGATTCAGTTTTATGCACACTAGTACATTCACTTCTAATATTTCTGAAAGTATTGGATAGATGTTTGATTTTGATATGATACCCTTTATTTACTATTCCAATGTATAGTATGTGAAATATCAGATATCTGAAGCATGGGTTAAAAGTGGAATAGGTACAGTACTACATTATACAGTGTGCTGCTCTTTCTTTTTTGGAGTGACTAGACATATTATGCTTGGAGGTACTCTTTAATACTTGGAAATATTACAATGATTTGAAATGAAAATGCTCAGAATCTGTGAAAACATTTCTTGGCATATGATTAAAGTTGAGACTGAGGTGGCATTGACCCAAAATGGTAGGAAGTAGCCATTTTAAGCTTAAGTGGAAAACCTGGCAGGAAACTTCTTTCTGTACCTCTTTTATACATTTATCAGCACCTGACTTTCCTGTAAGTACTTTTATCTGTATCCAGCATGCTTGTCCTTACTTTTCATTTCTCTTTTACATTTAGCATTGAGTACAGACAAACTCTTGAAACTTTCCAGGATGGTTTGGCCAAGTTTGCAGGCTTACCTGCAAAAGGAGTGACATTTCTATCTATACAAGACCCAGCAACAACTGCCCCCTCAGGTTACAATGGAAAAGATGCAGTGAGTGTCTGGGCACCCTCAGGAAGAGTAAAGGTACTACAGATACAACAATTGGTTTACTTTAGGTAGTGTATATAGTTAGGTAGTGTATATAGTTAGGTAGTGTATATAGTTAGGTAGTGTATATAGTTA
>WURT03003388.1:0-16889 GCA_009936505.3 Holothuria glaberrima
CTTGCATGCTCAGTGCTCACCAGGATGTAGCCTGAAGCAACAAAATACTGTAGGTTTTAGTCTGCACACAAGGAGGAGCTTTTTTATGGGAGGAGCTAGGATATGCTCAGTTGGGAGAATTGGAAGTGTCTGGCATGACAAGAATTGCCCTTTAAATGCTGCAGATTGAAAATGGCAAGCAGTGGTTTCATACTCACAGTCCAGTATTGATCGATGAATAGGTACCTATTTTATAAATAAACATGTGACTTACATCCAACAGCACAACATCCAATAGCACAACCTTCCTCAGTGGTTTATATGGTTTGTAATAGCTTTTAATTTAAAGAAGGTATATTTGTCAGTCAATAGTCATATCGCTATAAGGTTGTGTTTCCAACAAACAAACAAACAAGGTATAAGGTGAATTGTTAAGTGTGATGAGCCTTTGAATGAGATGGCTGGAAATTTCTTTGCGGCACAAAGTTAGTATCAGGTCACTGTCAACATACTTTTGCCACCTCTCCCAGTTAGGGGGGAGGGGGGGAACAAGGACAATTTTCTTCCTGATTTTGATATTTTGTCCCGGACTTGCCGGAACCCCAGTTTTGGGATCCACAGTGTTGGCATATTCAGCGGCGCCACCAGGATCTGGTGATTGGGGTCACCACAGATGGTGTCGTAATGCTACCTGAGTCCCCCCAAGTCTGCCTAAATTGTTGTTCCTTTTAAGCTCCCTGCGATTGTATGCGGTAGTGGGGGATCCTTCCTTTGTCACTACATAAAGGTGTCGTCCTGAGGAAAGCGTCTAAGGGGAGGACCCCTCCTTTGAGAAATTTTTTGTTAATTTAAGATTGCTTAGATGCAAAATGGTGCTATTTTTGGAACTGAGTATATATGGCTGGGAAATGTTGATAGTTTAGTGAATTCTAATTTTTGGTAGCATGTTGTCTTAGAGAAGGGTATGTTGTCAACAAATCTGAAGCCTCCCCCAGTGGCATAGCCAGCCAGGGGGAAGGGGGTGGGAGCCCCCCAGTTGAAACTCTCACCCCCCACTTCCCCCAAATAAAATTACAGACCGAGAAAAAAATATTTTAATACACGCCAAATATGTGTGCCTACAGGCTAGATGATGATGTCTATTGCGATTTTGTCAGTCCTAGAAATATACTGTACGACTAGAATCCAGTTATGAGCAAGTTCACCGAGTACGTCCAACTCCGGTATATTTAGCCCAATAATGGCAACACCAAACTGATGGTCTGAGCTCTGTCTCCCTCGAGTCGAATTTATCAACTTCCATTTATATCCACCCTGACACACTGATGCATTGACTTTGTGTGTGAAAGTCACTGACTGTTTTTGGTCTACTTTTGGGCTAAAAAATCCAAGAAACTCCAAGAAGCAGGGAGAATTTCGAAGTGGGGGCTGAACATATTCTTGTTTAAAACACTCGGGAAGTGCCGTTTCCGGCCATCTGGGGGTTTGTAAAGCCGAAAATTTTTGTTACACTCCGCACTAACCCATGGTGGCGCTCCGCTTAGAAACATATTTATTTTTCATAGATTTATTCTTTTGCATTAATTGATAAATTGCAGACATGAGATCCATATTTCAAGGCTGCAGGGTACATGCAGCTTAAAACACTCGTGAAGTGCCATTTCCGGCCATCTGAGGGGTTTGTATAAAGCCAAATATTTTCTTGTTCGTTCTGCGCCAACTGATGGTGGCGCTCCGCTTGGATAGTCCTATAGTATCAGCTAAGCCTGCCTCAACAGTCATACCCTCCTCCCCCTCTGTCCCCCAAATTGAAAAGTCTGGCTTGGCCACTGCCCCCCCCCCCACCTGGCTACTTTACTGCCTTCTTCTTGGGGGAAGTGTTTACACAAAAATACGTGCGAGGAGTCCTCAAAAAACATTCTTGTACCTTAACAAGTTTTCTTTTGCTTTATTGTGCATTAAAAAAGGGTATAAAGACTGGCAGACATCATACCTATAGGGCCTCCAGGAAGCTCTGGATTAATTACATAACATAGGGCACTGACATGATTCTTATTACCTGACATCCAAATGATACTCTAGACAGTATAGAGTATTACACCTAGCACTTTACAACGATCGTATTTTTACCAATCTTGAATGAAAATCCATATGAACAGATTCCAGCAATGGGGAATGGGAGGGAGGGAGAGTATAGATGCAGGGAGGTGATATACGACCTCTCTGATGCATACAGCAATAGGTCCCTGGGGTGAAAGACTTACAAGCGTGTTTCAGAATTAATGCTTTTTTGTTGTAAGTGCATTAACAATCACCATCTATACCGATAATGGCTGTGCACACAGCACTAGGTAAAAAAAGTTGAAAATTGTGTAAAGGAAAATACGTACTTTCAACTCCTTCAACATTATGCTACAAATTAGATTGAAAGATCCCATATTGATGTGAGGCCCCTACAGAGGTTGGAGATATACCTCTGTTTTATGGAAAAGTGTTTGTGATCAGAATAGATCCTTGTATGATTTCCTTAATAATGGTCATTAGGTGGAGTGCAAACCTTGACGAATGCACACAGAATGTTTTCATTGAGTAAGATTCCCTTGACGAAACCTTCATTCAGGCTCTGCATCGAGACACTTTTAATTTCCTAACAAACCTATAAGCCAATTAAAAAGCTGCTATTTACCTGGAAATTTTTAAACTGCTTCCAGCTTTTGCTGCTGTACTTCTCCAAGAGTTGCTATCGGAAGATACTGATAATAAGAGCAATATTGAGGTAAGGTTTTGAGCGTGCGGTGCAGGCGAAAATTTTTAACATTTATGAAGGATTTGAGAAAACTCAGATAGTTTGAGAAACATTTGTGATAGAAACTAATTACAGTAGATCCATCACTTGGACGAAAACACACCTCACCCTACCCCCTACAGAAATCTGTATATAGCTTAAACAACTTTTGAGATCATTTTTAAAAATTTTCAGAAATTTTTTTTCAGAAATTGATTGGGGGCATGCTCCAGTGCCGGCACCAGTGGGCGTATTCGAAAAAAGCCCGGCACTAGGAGTGGCTGCCTCAGGTGCATTTATTTTGCTTCCCCTCTTTTATTCCTACTTATTTTTCCTTCTCTCGTCTCTCATTTTCCCCTTTCCCTCCTTCATTTCCCTTTTTTCCCCTTCCTCTTCCCGATTTTCCCTCTCGAATTTTTTCGGGGAGAGGGGTACTCTGCCCCCCCTGCCCTCCTACTGGCTACACCACTGTTGATGAGTAGCAGTATATGGCTCATGCTATTGACTCTGCACAGCCTACTGCATTTTTTGGCCATTAATATTTGTTTTTTGTTTTTGTCTTCTCTGCCTTCTCACAATTCTAGATGCAAATTGTGCTAGTGAGTCTGCACTGCTCATCGACTTTAAAGGGCATGCAACCACGGGAGCTATTGCATTTTGTCTGTTCATGCACTCAAATAGTATGACAAAGTGCACATAAATTTGAAAAACTCAGCATGAATGTGTAGAAGAATTTTTTGCATACATTTGAGTAGTTTTACATAAGCATGATGAAGCCTCAGGCTGCTGCTGCCTAAGCCAAGCTGCAGCAGCTGCTGCCACTGACGCTTTGTTCCATCTCACATCACAATATAGCAAGATCAATGCAGATCTGCATATTGTAATGCACACTGAAACAAAGTATGGCTGCTGCAGCTTGGCTGAGGCAGCTGCAGCTCAACTATTTTGACATATAGTGCCATAGATCACAGACTTTTGACCTCCCAGTGGCAAGTACAGACTTCAGTAGCACTTTCCATTTTTGTTGACCTTACCTGGAGTGATAGCGAAAAATCAATTTTCCAAAAATGTTCAAAAAAAAAAAAATCAAACTTTAAACATTACTTCTGGGACCTAGGAGACACTATTTCTTACCCTGTCATAAGCTTTCAGTGAAGAAAATTAGCTGAGACATAAACATTAGGGGAAGTCCGTCACACCAAGTGCTTTCCAAGTGTATATTTAACCTGAAACTGTTTCACCTTTGACCTTCGTACCTATGGCAACCACATATTTTGGTAGTTCTTGACATTTCCATTAGAGGCCATCCTTCAGTGCTCCCACTCAAGTCAAAATAAATTTCCCCTGCCTATATGTAGCAGGTTTTATGTCATATTCCTTGTTCGTTCATTGCTCCGCATAAGCAGTGGAGTAAGGGAAAACAAGCCAGTGAGCCACAACTGGAAAAAAGGCCGTGGCCGGCTCGACTTGAACCAATTGGTTGGAAACTGGGCCGTTAAACCTCATCTAACTAACTAACTTGTTTGTTCATATTTTTAACGTACACCTGCACAATTAAGTGGAAATCGAAAAAATTCTTTGGATATTCATACACATATGTAATGCAAGGACTGGTTGATTTTTAGTTAATATTTAAAAGAAGGCAATATCTGGTCCTGTTTAAATCATGCAGTATCCTTTGCCACCCACAGATTTGTTGTACGTACAGGTACTGTATACGTACAGGTACTCTAGCATCAAGTTGCTCCTTTGTAGTATACTCATTGTACTGGTGGTTATGCAACACAGTAATGATCGAACTTCACGGTTTCAATCAATTAGGCTGTCAGTTTTAGGAACACTGTAGTATGATATACTGAAGTGAAATGTGTTCTTTCAATAAAAATAATAGCATGAATAATCAGATATTACTTGGATAAGTTATATTATGGTAATGAAGTTTGCGTCCAAAGCTGGGAGCATTATTCTTCCCATGGGCAGATATTGTTTGGGGAGCCTCTTGAAATTAATGTCAAAAATTGACTTACAATCAGTTTGACCTTTACTTTGTTCACCTTGCAGTAGAGCCCCTTTGAGGAAAATTTTTGTATTACCATAGAAACTAATCATTCTCATGTCTGAATATTTTTCATGTATATATGTTTAAAGGCTATTAGAGTAGTATGTCTTAACTATTGTCTGACCACATAAAGTACCTTTTTGGTTTCATAGTTTCTGGTAGAGCCCCTCCATAAAATAGGTGATAGCCATGCATTTTGGTGGAAGAAACATGATCACACTCCATGCTGATATTTTCACAGAAAAAAACTTGATAGTTCCCCAGTAATGACAAAAATGAAAAATGCATTTGCTTTCGTATAAGTAGTAACGTAACGTAACCTTTCTCCTTCCTTATACTCATGCAGTGGACTCCTGTCCTGGTGATTTAGTGATCGACCCAGATCAGTTTTTTGATAATGATGGCAGAGTTTTCGTGCAGTGGACAGAGCCAGTACCATCCCCAGGATTTCAACCTGTTCAAACAGGTGACACAACTGGACCGGACTTGCCCCAAAGATACATAGAGTATGGATCCAGTGCCAATTTTACATACTCTCTACAAGACAGCCAAGGTCGAAAGGCTACGTGTGGTTTTGTGATCACTGTCTCGGGTAAGTCTCCTGCTCAAATGGGCGATAGTCAGGGGTCAATTTTCATTTGTAATTATTGCCGCCGGTTTGGGCCCTTAGAGATATTTTACCCTCATTTTCTGTTTATCTCGAAGGTAAGATAAACCATTCTTGTTTTTTTTTTTTTTTTTGCAAAATTAGAGCAACGAGTGTCAGTGTATCTATAACTGATTATCATCAATCAGTGTGTCAAAATTCATGTCAATGATACATACACTGCTTCTCCTCTTGCTGGGAAAATCCCATTTGATGCTTTTTCGAGTTGATGGTCCACTTCTCATTGTAGTCTGTCAAATATAGTACACCTTTGCAATTGGGTTAAGATTTTCCAGTTGCTCATAACTCCAATCTCTCCTACTCTCATGCATACGGTAAGTCTTTTGTTTTAACCTTTGGAAGGAATGATAATTCATGAGACATCACTTAACATCGTTTTTATGGGTAAAGGAACCTGGAAAGTCTTGGAATTATACTTTTCCTGTCCATGGAAAACAGTCTGTTGCCTTTAAAAGTCATGCAAAGTCATGGAATTTCAAAGTTAATTACAAAAATCATGCCTGATCCTGTTAAGTCTTGTCAGGGCCATAGCGAGCGGGGGAAGGGGGAAGGGGAGAGGGGAGAGGGGAAGGAAAAGAGGAGAGAAGGAAAAGAAGAGGGAAGAAGGGAAGGGAAAGGAAGTGAGTGAAAGGGAAGACGGAGAATGGAAAGAAAAAAAAAAAGAAAAAGAGAGAACAGGAATGCGCGGCCAGTCTGTTATTGACTGTTTCGATTTTCGGCTCTTCATCTAATTGGCCCATTCAAGTTGACGGCCTGTCGGCAAATCACCATGCATGTTGCGGCTGTATCAACGGTGTGACTGTCGATGTGATTTAATAGACAAGTGACCGAGTCCGTCGGCAACTCAGGGAAAGAACGGGAATTTAAGGCTTCCAAATAGGCGTGCTTTTTTGGGTCATATGACCAGTGTTTTAGCCAGCCCTATTTGTGCGGCAGTGTCGCATTAATGGCGACAAATGTCACACAAAAAAATCTGGCAAGTACATTCTTCGTGGGTGTAAATTTTGACAGAATCAGCCTCACCAGAATAATTTTGTCAGTTCCTTGCTGTCAGCATATCATATTTGTCTGGACTTTCTAATTCACAAGCCTTTATTTTTACCTCCGAGCCCCACTCCCCTTCTTCCATCCCAAAGTTCAGAAAGTAGACTGATTTCGTGCATTACGCCTGCGGCGCAATATTTTTATGTAGAAAAATATTTGTCACCAAGATTTTTTGGTTCCTCATTAGGGCAGAAATGCACTCAAATATTGCACCATTTGCAATCTAGGCACCTTTTAAATTCCAAAAATTTTCCAAAGGGGAGGGGAACACCCCCCTTAGACCTCTCCCCCCAGGCTGGGGATCACACGACATACTGCATGGCCCCCCTTAAAAGAAATCCTGGGCACGCAACTGGAATGCATCTGGCGTTCGAAACATATTTTAGAACACTAGTGTTAAGATTCTTGACACTTTTCTCCATTTGGGAACGCCGCACGTCTATTTGAACATTTACCGTATTTGAACACCTGACGAGCCTAGTGTTCAAATGCTGAACGCATAGTGTTCAAATGCTGAATGCATAGTGTTCAGATTCTGAACTTCAGGTTTAGCTCCTGAAGTATAGTGGCATGACAGGAGGAATTGCCTAACACATTAAAATTATTAGGAATTTTTGCATTGATTAATGTATCATGAACCAAAATATACCTATCCTGGGACTTAAATTTTTACCCAGAAATATGCTAAAACCTCAGAGCTTCTGGGGGCTTTGCCCCCTGGACCCCCACCAGGTCTTTGCCCCTGGACCCCACCAGGGGCCATAAGGCAGGCCCCTGGACCCCACCCGCTAAATCTCGCTCTTCGCGCTCGTTTTACGCATCAACAGATCTGTAGGCAAAACATGATCCCTACACCCCCCCCCAAAGATTACACCTTCGCTTCCCCCTGAGTCGAGTTGCACATCCTAGACAGTACTGCAAGGGTATGCGATCAGACATGTCATGAAAAGGTGTTAAATGTTTTTAGTATTAGTCATAAAAAGTCATATAGAATGCTATGTGTGAAAAGTCATGGTATTTTACACAAAACAGTGAACTGTGATTTGTGGATGGATGAAAAGATTAGGTAGTTCTCTCGTCTTTGGGGCATACCCAAAGGGAAAAAAATGTTATACAAAGATTACACAGAGGATTCTACTTACATTTGTGTAATGCTATGACTATTGTCACAATTTGGTGGCAGTATAGAATGAAAGTTTAACATTGGTTTTGGGTCTTACAGCAACACAATTTTTTTTCTGGCCGATCAAATCTTATGTTATTGCTACAGGTGAATTGCAACTCAAGAGAGTGATTCAGTTTCTCAAATTAGTGATTCAGTTTCTAAAGTTAGTGATTCAGTTTCCCTAGTTAGTAATTCAGTTTTTCAAGTTAGTGATTCAGTTTTTCAAGTTAGTGATTCAGTTTCTCAAGTTACTGATTCAGTTTCCCATTTTCACACTGAGTACCTCCTCTGTTTTCTTCCTTTCCATAGATATTGACAGAGAACCACCTCTGACAAGCTGTCCAAACAACATCACTGTAAATGCCTCTGACATTTGGCAGTGTACCCTTGTAAACTGGGATGAGCCCATGGCACAAGATGGAGTGAGGGATTGGACTAGTCGGACAGCTGCCCCAGGAGACTGCCTCGCTATTGGTGTGACGGCAGTTGTTTACATTTTAGCAGATCCTGCCGGCAATGTGGGTGTGTGCCAATTTGATGTGGTTGTAGAAGGTATGTTGACTTTTAGGAAAATTACCATCGACTTCAACTAAAGTTTAATTCAGAAATGCAGTCTTGCACATTCAAAACTCTTTTAATGTGGAGGACAAAATCTGTTGTATATCTGTTTGATTTACATTGGCACTATTGACCAGTCTACCATACTTTTGAAACTAGAAGTTTATTCTCAAGAGTGACAAAAATCCCCCACAAGACAGGACTGCATGGTGATTTCATTTTCCATTCTCTTCCCCTTCAGATGTAACACCTCCAAGGGTGACTAACTGCCCACCCAGTCCCCTTCGATACACAGTCCTGTCAGGAGAGACCCGGGCTACTATCAGTTGGCCTGAACCACAAGCCCAGGATAACTCTGGCACATTTGCAGTGACTTCCAACTATCAACCGGGGGATACCCTGAAAGTTGGCACTACATATGTTGTGTACAATTACACAGATAAAGCTGGAAACAGAGCTGATTGTCAATTCCAAATCATCATTACAGGTAAGATAAACTTACTTAAAATATTCCATCACACAGTTTAATAACTTGACTGTCATTATGTTTTTAAATAGGAAGTGAAATAAATGAAAAAGAACAAAAGTGGAAAGTGGAACTGCACAGGTATACCCAGTGAATTATGACATTGAACAAGCAATAATGATATTGCTGGCCCATACCTAGCTGTTACCTAAATATCAAACTGTGCACTGTGGGCTAAAGAAATTGATGCACTTTAGATTGGTTTTGAATAAAAATTAAGTCATCCAGTCGCATTTGTCTTGTTTCCTTAGAAGTATGTATTAAAATTGTTTTCTTTGTCAAATAGTTCATTGTATAATAAGATGGTCTCAATTAAAAAGCAAAGAAGTAATGTGAAAGGCACATTCACAGTTTTTGTTGTGCTGTCACAACTTTTATTAGGTTAAAC
Organism: Holothuria glaberrima; assembly: GCA_009936505.3. NCBI lineage: Eukaryota > Metazoa > Echinodermata > Holothuroidea > Aspidochirotida > Holothuriidae > Holothuria > Holothuria glaberrima. Next base: position 9,172 of record WURT03003388.1, read on the forward strand.
ATAAACAGGTACCTTTTTGAAGTCACCAACACCCTTTGTTTCACGTCAATGATATTTCTGTCATTTCATCATGTATGAAAACACCAAAACGGGAATCAATGAAAAGAGATTTGTTAGAATACATCGTGGCCATTGTTTTCAGCTTATTGTGTAGGAAAGGGCTCAATACAGTTTGATATTGACAAAGCAGAAATACTGCCTGCATTATACAAGGTCCTGAGTCACAAACTTTTATTTGTTTAATAACGATTACAATACACATATCACAATAGCACCGGAACACAATAGTACAAGCTCTGGCTGATTGTGTGTTTTTTTTTTTTTTTTTGGGTGCATGTGAGTGTCTGTTTGCCATTGACATGACGTATTCATGGACACCTGGGGTGTAATGGAATTCTTGTCAATATTAACTGGTTTACTTTCAAATACAAGAATGGTTGGACTTTCCTGTCTACTGAAGTTTGAGTACATATTCATTGGCAAAGGTTCCCTGGCATATTGTCAATACAAATTGGAGCAATTATGAAAGCACCTGCCATCAGAAATGTATGATCATTGACTGGCATTGGGATGAAGATCACATCCCCATTGGAAGGAGGAAAAAAAAAAACATTGCTGCCTGGCACCAAGGGCAACAATCCAGTTTTGGGTAAAGAGTTATTTATCGGTGCCCTCTAGTAGGTAGGGGTTCCCACTGTGCACTTAATTTTCCCAGATGGTATCGCAGGTAATAGTGGTAGACATATATGTAAACAGGATGTAAGTATCAGAGCTCATAGACTGCCAAACCAGCATAATTTTGGGGATTTTTGGTGAATTGGCAAATTGTAGACTTAAGGTGTTATACACCCAAAACCCTTAAAGGTGTTATTCACCCATAATCCCTGGTTATCTCCAGTGCTGCCTGGTCTAATGTTAGAAAATGTTAATAAATAAGGCAGCAGATTTTCATCAAGTTGTTTCTTTGAACTGGCAGCTGCTGTCTTCCAAACCCTGGGCCTGTTTTCAATTGCAAGCTTAAGGTAGTGATCATTATGATGGAAGTATGCATACTTGCTGTTTGTACTTGTAACTGCTTGTATTTTTATGTTCATATTTATAATCAAATGATCCTAAAATCATTCAGGTGCCACCTGTGGCAATTTATTTTTTACGTTTGAATATTTTATTCATAATCACAAAATTCCAAAATATTCTGCTCTTTTAGTTTCTGTAGTGCCAAAGCATACTTTTCAAATTTCCACAATCTGTAATATTTGTAGTACCCTGACAGTAAATGTTTCTACTGTTATTTCTGCAGAATCATTAGATGCTAACCCTGAACTCCTTATAAGTAGCTGTCCAGATCCCATAACAGTTACCACAACCAGTGATGGTGAAGTCATCGACTGGGATGTTCCCACCACTAATCAGGAAGGTTTGGAGTTTGAATACAGTACACATCCACCAGGGAACAGGTTTCCGATAGGCACCACAAGAGTGACATATGTCTTTTTTGATGACGTCAAGGGAAATTCTGCTACGTGTTCCTTCACTATTACAGTTTTAGGTAAGAAAATGGTTTCAGTTTTAGGTATGGTGTGGACTTGATCTGTATAACCTAAAACCATTTCACACTAGTAAAATATGAAATGACAATAAGAGGATGCATATCTCTGCATGCACACCTGGTGTATGAGATGCGTAGAGTGTACACTTGGACAATTAATTGAAAATTATTGTAAAAATGAACATTCCCCTCTCACTATAGATTTAGAAATATGCAAAGATGAATACTGTATGTAATTTTATTCGTGGGAAGTTAAACTCAGGCTAGTTAAAACAGTAGAAACCTTCTGAGGAGTATTTTCTTTGTCGATGCAACTAGGTTTCAGGAATTGAGTAATCATACATCTGCCGAGCACATTACTGAGAACATCCTTACCCTGCAGACAGACCTGTCTGAACAAGCACAACCCCTCATAGTGTCATTTATGCCCACTGGTTTTGTTATTCTATTTATGCCCGGATATTCTACCATTTTGTATATTTCATATCACGCTTTGCTAAATCCTTGCTTGTGAAGTGTAAGTCAAAAATTTGCTGCAGTTATTGATTGCAAGTGAAATTTAGGAGTCCTTACTAACAAGCAGATTTTATAATGTATGCCTTGTCGATATAATTATAGTGTTTGCATTTATCATGTATGTACCTTGACGTAGTTTTCCCTGACTGGGTGATTCCAGGAAAAAAACTTTGGGTGGAGTCTCAGAGCAATGAATCATTCATCTTGTACTCTAAATTGCTTTGCAACAGTCAAAATCCATGTTCCTAATTGCTCAATTACAGTTGTATCCATAATTTGCAGCACTGAGTGGATACCCTGCACTCGTGAGTAACATTTGGCCCTCATGTATCAAATGGTAAATTTAACTGACAGTATTTTCTTCATTATTTTCAACTCTGTACAATTAAATTGTTGTTCAGACTGCAGAAAATTACTCTTGCACCTGCATTTTTAATTGTGGAAGACTGAAGAAAGTGCGGCCGGCGAAACAGTTTTGATTTGCCCCATTTTCATCCCTCGTATGTGTAAATGACAAATTGCCAGTTCATACCTGTTTTACCTGTTCAAACCTATTGGCATGTCAACAGGTATCAAGAGGGATTTTCTCCCAGATTGGAAGTGCAGCTTTTCCAACACAGATCTACTATACAGTAAATGAACACATTACAATTGTCTGGTCTAATGCAGGGCAGTCTTTTATCATGGCCATATTGTTGTGCATTATTCCTTTGTTTGCTACTTATAACACTGAAAAACTGTAAATAATACTTAAAGGGAATATATACACAAACCCCTGATTTGAAATTGTACTACCCCTTAGTCTTCATGCATGAAGAATTCTTTTGAACATGTGACAAATTTCTGAAGGAATTGTTAGAACATGCTTGATATTAAACTCCTTGGCTCCCCATTGTTTTCAATATTTATGCTCTGAAATATCATGGAAGGTACTAACAATGCAAACAAAGAATGGCCATGAAAGGCATTGAGCTGAAAGATTGAAGTAAGGCTTAGGTGACCTCTTTTATGCACTTTAATCATGCATTCTTAAGTGACCTCATTTTATGACATTCTAATTGGGGATGGAGTGTAAAATTAAGCTTACTTTGTACCGCCTCTCAAAGTCATTGATTTATCAATTTTGTGAAATTTACACTTTATGCCTCACCAGTTTTTCATTCCCTGTCATAGTCTGACGCTCTGCACAAATATGTTCAAGCCACTAGGTATAATGACAAAAATAGGCAATACCTGGCAAGTGCTGTGTGTGCATGCAAGGTGTTGAAGCATGGAACCACATTCAATTTGTTTATACCCAGAAAAGAGGTCTATGCTTGTAAAGGAACATTGTGATATATCACACAGTTTGTCAAATTTTGGCAGTTTCGTTCCTTTTTCCCAACATGAGATAACAAGTTGCACATCAAGTAGAGAGGACAGAAATATAATTGGATGTAAAGAAGAAAAAACAAAGGTTTAATTTTAAATTCAATTTGAATTACCCTAATTTGAGTTAGCCCACTGGCCCATTCTTGTTCTAATGCGTATGTGAAGTTTTTCTCATGTAACAATATTTATTTACTTTTTTTATCATCTCATTTATTCAGAATAATCAACATGAGTAGTATGTATGTATATGTACACTGTATGCCTCACTAACTTTTCATTCACTGTGGCAGTCTGACGATCTGCACAAAGATGTTTAAGCCACCATACAAAAATAGTCAATACCTTAAAGTGCTGTGTATGCATGCAAGGTATTGAAGTGTTGAACCACATTTTAATTTTACCCAGAAGAGAGGTAATGCTTGTAAAAGGACCTTGTGATATATCACACAGTTTGTCAAATTGTGGCAGTTTTGTTTCTTTTGCCCAACCTGAGATAACAAGTTGCACATAAAGTAAAGAGGACAGGAAAAAACTGATGAAAAAAAAAGAGAAAATTTTTAATTTTAAATACAATTGGAATTACCCAATTTGAGTTAATCTCGTTATCCCCTTCCTGTGCTAATGCATGTGTGAAGTTTATCTCATTGGAAAATGTTTTATTTACTGAATTTCTGTGTTCTTACAGTATATATGGCACCTTCCTTTGCCTTAAAAATGCAGTGTTTGATGTATATACTGAAACATCTTGAAGTATTTGAAAGGGAATAAAAAGAGATTGAAAGATTTTACAGGTGTTCCAAAATAAGGATAGGGTCATTAAAAAGTCCTTTTCTGTTAGTGATGTAAGTTGGCCTATCTACCCTGGTTGAGATGACTTCATAATGCTCTTGGATATAAAAAAACAGGGGCCACTTGATAGAAGATCCTCTGGTTCAAAGGTAATTACAAGATTAAAGGTTCACTCTGAGGTATTTCTAAGATTTACCCTTATTGTAACTCTCTCCTATACCCCTTAGCCTATAACCCTAATCTTATTGACCCCAATGCTAATCCTACCCCTAGTTCTGTTTCTATGCTAATCCTTACCCTATCTCCAGCCACAGCTCTAACCCTAAGAAGATTTTAGGTCCAGTAGACCTGTCTTGCGAACTGTTGGTCTTATGGGATTCCACCAGGTAATTACTTCTTACTTATAAACGTGAGAAAATTCACTTTTACTCTCCTTTTAGATGAGACACCACCATCTGTGTCATCATGCCCTCCATCACAAATGCTTTTACCCGACAGCAGCGGTATGTCAGCGCTGCGTAACTGGACAGAACCAACAGCATCGGACAACTCAGGATTGGTACAAAGAATTGTTCGTACTTCTGCACCAGGGGAGATCCTCAGTGCCAGTGAGGAGCAGGAGATTACATATCCTATCAGCTATGTGTTCATTGATCCTTCTGGTAATGCAGGCACGTGTGAATTTATGCTGACAGTTTTAAGTGAGTATATAATCCTGTATTCAATGAAAAAGTCAGTAGGCAACAAAGGGGTCAAACAGCCACCATGGACAATAGTGCAAGCCATGCTGTGATCTAAGACATGTACACATACCTACTTTATGTGTTCTACTCTCCCAATTGTCACCTTTGAAATAGTTGGATATACCGGTTGATGTGCACGTGGTTGCTTGAATTACTATAAACTAAACCACCAATGGTGCAAACTTCGACTTCGGCGGATCCAGGATTTCAAACACGAAAGGGGGGGGTGCTTACTCCATAATGGCAAATTTCGCACCTATGGGAGCCAGTTGTTCGAAGCCTCAAAAGAATGTTGGGTGGTCTAAGGAAAGAAACTTGAAATTTATGCACTTGAATGGTATTTCTGCCTGCAGGCATCTGGCAATTAAAACAAGCACTACATATTGTTAACAAGCTTTGGTGCTGTTTAAAAAAGGTGGGGTTGAAAAGGGGTACTACAGCCAGGAAAGCCGCTACTGGCTCTGTGCCTCAGTGTAAGTGCAATTTTGGTACATTAAACATATTGGAAGGTGATTGAACAACATCTGGATAATTTTAGCGTGGTGACATTCGAGGACGAGACAATATGTTCTCATCACGGAAACTTTCGCTTGGACAATCCACCCCAGTAATAGGCCCATATGCAAAAAAAAAAAAAAGAAAACACTACTTGTTAACAGCCATTTACTGTCCATCAATTTCATCATAAGTGCACCAGGTGGGGGCACAGAGGCATATGCCCTCCCAATTCGGGCAAAAATAGTGGATCCATTCGGGCAAATGAGACAGCCAAGAAAATAAATTTTGCCCTTTTATTAGGACAACTTGGTCCAAATTCTAAAATTGGGCAAAAATTATCCCTGCCCCTAAAAATACTGACCCCTGTACGCCTGTGAATGTCATCTCATTCAAGCTGATTTCTTTACAAGAGAAGGGTTGACCTTTTTTGTTCCAATCAGGAGTAAATTCTCCCAACGTGGAAGGGTCAATTTTGAATTCAAAATTGCCCCCTTAAAACATTGTTTCTTGTGATATTGATTATTTCTGAACAAGTTATGAGCATGGACAAAACATGAACTGGTGTGCACAAATATCAAAATCCCTAGAGGAAGATGGGTTTTATGGCCAAACATTGAAAACAAACTCTAGGGACTACATATAACCATCAATCATAACAAAATTTTAGTGGTAGGATGACACGTTACACATTCTCTCCAAATTTCAGATCTGTAGATTACAAAACAGCTGAAAAAAACCCAATTCACAGACAAAATCTCTGAACGCCTCGCCGTAACCTGCTGTGGAGATCGCATTACTTCAGCTAGAAGTTTTCTAGTCAAAGTAAAAAGGACCTAAAGTTTAGAATTACAGGAGTATATATTTTAGATGTTGGAAAATGAATTTGTCCATCCAACTCCCATTTTTGCTGCTTACTCCATTGCTGAGATGTAAAATGCTAAAATTTATTCAATTGATTTCAAATAGTCAATTTGAGAATAATTTGTGACATCCTTCTTGTACAACTCACATCACCTGCTTTTGTTTCCTTTTGAAATAAAGTTGTGTGACATGAAATCATTTACTGTGCCCTTGCATAGCATGTTGCAATTGAGAGGATCGACTTATACATATAGCCAAGTCACCCTTAAACAGTAAGACAATAATCACATTTTGGCACAAGGTGCAGTGGCTTTCTCAAAAACAAAGAAATGCGAAGACACTGATTTGAGTAGTACAGGAATGACATCACAGATTATTGTGCAATCTACCATTTTAAATTGAGTGCATAAGCTTCAAAACTTTACATTTCAGCTCTGGAGTGTCCTGTGAAAATTCGTGTTGAACCATTTGGATGCAATTTTTAAGCTTTGTAAAATATATTGTTAATTATTAGGTACATTTCTAAGTTTGCTAGGCCATGTGTAGCCTTCATTATTCACAGTGTTTGCTGTAAGGCTAAGCTGAAGTTACTTAATGTAGCTTTATTTAGCACTTTCATGTTTCAGCACCTCAGCACTTTACTATACATATTTGCTTTAATCCGTATTATGTTGGAACTTTTTAGTACTACTTAAACTTTAAGATTACGATTGCTTTACAAGAGTTACAAATAAAGGCTGAATTATTTATCCTATTATTCTTTTCCTATCCTCTTTCTTAGATTCGGAGCCAGAAGAACCTCCGGAGGTAACCATCCTCAATTGTCCTAATCTTGTAAGGGCCAATCTCCCTGAGTATAATAACAAAGCACCAGCTAGCTGGACTGAACCAAGACTCTCCAGTTCTGATGACATTGTCTCCTGGAGCAGATCTCATGCTCCGGGCTCCTTGTTTCCTTTGGGAAACACAACTGTCACATATACATTCACAGACTTTGAAGAGGATGAATACACATGTTCTTTTGTAGTCGTGATATCAGGTTTGAATCATTGATTTTGATCTTCTATCTAGTGCTGGGACCGGTTAGCGAATTTAGAAAAGAAATACTCGCAAAGTATTTGCAAACGGTTAATAACGAATAATCGCAATGATGGTAAATGCCGAAAATTTTGCAAAACTAATTGTAGCGTCTAGCAGGATCGCAAGTGTAACATCAACCAGCCAGTCACAACTCGCGGCAAGGACCTAACTGATATAGACAAAAACCATATATATTCTCAGGATAAGTATGTTCCCTTAGAATTAAGGCCCAGTCAGAGATGCCAACTAGTACGGTTTTCCCGTATTTTGTACGGATTTTGGTCGGAAATACGGGTATACGCTTTGCTAGG
>WURT03003399.1:0-16889 GCA_009936505.3 Holothuria glaberrima
TGTCAACCCCCATAAGCTCCTAGGAGCTTCAGTTGCCACTCCTCAGTCTCATCTTTTTTTATGCATGAAGATAGTCAATTTTAACAGATGTAGCCATTTCTGCATCAATGATGATTTCTTAATTTTTGCAATATGAAGCTAGTGTAAAAGAGCAAATTTTAGTAAGGAGCATTACTGGTAAGGGGTGGCGTTCCTTAAACGATGAGAAATGGTGCAAGAGAAGGGGGTACTGTTCGATAAGGTTGAGGCTCAGAGTTTGCGGGGTATTTAAGTTTATCATTTTAGAAATGCCGTGTACATCATATGATTAGCAAAGCTAGGGACGACGCTGTTTCTTCTCATGGGGTACAGAACTATTTAAAAGCTCTGTACTCCCTTCACCTTGATCATTTCTGCGTAATGACATTAAGAGACTGTTATGAAATGTAATGCACATAGGCATTGCATATAGAGGTAGGCCCCCATTACTAAGAGGATACTATTTACACTTGACCAGCTAATTTGTGACTTTGGTGATTTAAGCAATCACAAGATTTCAAGGATGAAACTCATTTCCAGGCCCATTCAGGTTCTCAATCCAGCCATGCATTAAAACAGAGCTTCTATTTACAGTAGAATATGCGCAATGTGGGATCAATGTAACTAATATTAGCGATACGCTGGTCAACTTTGGTGGTAGTCGTTTCATGTCCTGAGCGGAAATTATTTCAAGTTCAGAGATTCTTAACATTCCTGTCCATTTTTAATTTCTCCCATTTATTCATTCAAGCGTGTTAGTAGATCAGGGTTATCACTAGACTTTGCCCGACGACATGTCAAGTTCTCAGTGGTTGGTGGTGGTGGTGGTGGTGGTGGTGGGGGAAACTAAAGCCCCGTTAAAGGGATGATTGTGAAGATTGCGAAGATTGCGAAAGCGAAAGTTTTTCGGCTCACGTGTACAGCGACCCCCCCCCCATTCTGGATCTCTTTAAAAAGTAACTTTGAATAATTGGGGTTTCGCTGAGGAAAATTTGAAAACCAAATGGATTTTACAGAAGAATATTGGAAAATATAGGAGTTCTATTTGAAAATCTGTGTTCCTTGAGAGCAAAATCATGTAAACATTTGGGGCTACTGTCACCTTTGAGCATATTCTGATAACATACTCTATAGAAACTATAAGGGCCCCCTACGAGAACTAGAAAATTTCCCTGACAGGCTGACAGGGGAGACCTTCCGCAAGGTGGGCATTGCCCCTGTAACCCCACCTGATGTCACTCTTGCAATTACATCCCCAATTGAAATGTTAATACAAATGTTTCACACATACATAACCTTTATGATTTCTTTAATTATCAATAAAGTGTCAACACCATTGGTGGCTATTTTGTTTTTCCGCCATCTTGGTTGACCTAAAACCTGTTAAACATGTCCTGTCTGAATACCTATTACTGATTATGAACAGATTTTAGATTTAAATGTGTTAATAATATTTTTCAAGGAATAACTTCCTTATTATTTTAAAATGTTATTATACTACTAGAGGCCATTTTGCTTCTTCCGCCATCTTGGTTGACTTGAATTCCAACAAAAATGATCTGAAAAATTTTATATGACTTATTTGGCCTAAACTGTGGCCAAATATAAAGACTAGAGCAACTGCCATGAGTATATCTTTAAGGATTATTTTCCCTATTTTTACAATAAATTTAAATTTTAACATAAGTGGCCAAATAGCTATATCCGCCATCTTGGTTGACCCAGATCCTTCAAGAAATGTCCAGAAAAATACTCTTTGAATATTAACAACAGAATATGGACAGAGGTTAGGTTTACCTGTATCAAAAGTATTTTAATGACTATTTATCATCTTAAAATATATTGACATAATTATTGCATTGGCGGCCATTTTGCTTTTCCCGCCATCTTGGTTGACCTGAATTAAAAAAAAAATATTTTGAAAAATAATTTTGGATTATTTGAAATAAAATGTGGCCAGATATTAAGGGCAATCGTGTCAAAAGTTTTTTTGATAATGATTTCTCATATTATTTTTATTCATAATGAATTGCTATATTGGCAGCCTTTTCGTTTTTCCGCCTTCGACGCGTGGTTAACCTGAATCTAGCCAAAATAGTACAAAAAATTAATTTTGGAATTATTGTTTTAAAATATGACCAAATTTTAAGAGTCTATGCCTCAAAAATATTTATAAAAATATTTTCTTTATTGATATTATTTAATACAAAATATTCATAATAATTCCGCCATTATGTTTTTAACAGTCATTTTGAATGAGCAGATGAGTGAGACTTAAAATAATAACTGTTATCACATGATTTCATTTTCAGGGGACCATCAGGTTTCCAAAAATATATTAGGTCGGAGAGTTGTGGGGATGACCGTGAGGTGAGACTAGCAGATGGCCTATCTTTTTTCTGGAAAACCACTACAATGTCGCATTAAACACTTTTCTTTTTAGGAGTTATGACATGACCTTTGACCTTTCAATAACCTCAATAAGTGACCAAAATTATGAAATATATTCTGTGAGTTGATAAAGGGCACCTTGCGCTACAACATGACGACAAACAGGTGGTGTCCGACCCACAAATACCCATTTATGATACACTTTTTTACCCCTATACTCCTAAAATGAAGCTACAAGTGAAATTTTGGGTTGATACAAAAATTCGCTTGTAATGCATCTTGGGAACCAAAATATTTGCTGTTAACATTATTTTTTTAATAATCGTCTAGTCAAAGGCAATACAAAAATACCCAAAGAAGTTTAGTTCTGGAGGTGCATGTGCCCCTAGCCCACGGACTATGACTATTACTTGTGTAAGATAACCCCCTAGAGCAAATTTTCTCAGAGAAAAGTGGATATTGGGGCATCGATGGTTAGGCGATGTATTCGCTACAATGTCATATATTAGAACTCAACTAGACCAATGAATAATTAACGGGAAATATTTTTTTCTACGTACTTAGCGCTTCCAAGTACGATTTGGTTGAATATTTTTAGAATTTGCTAGGAAATACCCATCAAACAGTACACTTTGGAGGTCATTTTGGTTTTTTGCATTTCAGCAAAAATGCCCAATAGGTACGAAGTGGCACCCACCAGATTTGGAATCAGTACCTAAAAATAGACCAGAATCCGTTGAAAAACATTATATACGTCAAAATGCAAGGCTGAGCTACATTTGTATGGAGCGTATCCTGGACTAATAAACAAGCATATCTCAAGGGGAGAAGTTGTCACCCCTCCACTTAAACAACACGCCCTTCCCTCACACTCAACAAAAATAGAAATTCACTGAATCTCTCAACATATGATCAGTTCGAAAATTTACCAAACCAAAAAAACACCAAGGATACCTTCCTTAGACCCCTCCCCAGAACGATGCATGCACGAGAGTACGCATAGGTACAATTTACACTGACTTTGTGGGAGTATATGGAATTAAAGCATAATTTGTTCAAACCCACCCACCCACCCCTCCCCCCATCACCAACTCCTCGCCGCGCCACTGCTCAACGACCCATCGAAAATCGAAAATCAGGGGTCTTCGACCAGCACAGTGCTGGTCGAACTTAATTTTCGTCTTAGAGCAAAGCTTAGACATACCGTCCTTATTTACTGTCATTTCTTTTCCTTTCCAAATCTCACTAATCACTATATATTGCATTTGTTTTGGATCACTTTAAACCTCTGATAAGTTCCGAAAATTTTGAAATAAAATCATCAACTTTGCCACTTCGTAAAATTTACGGTAGCGTTCGAAATATTTGTTGATATTAGAATGCAGTGAGCGTAACATTGTGACATCACACAGAAATTTGGTTAGTTCATATACATACTCAAGGCAATTGCCTCTGCAAGCATTTCATACTTACGTAAGAATGTAGCTCATTAGCATGATGATGTAAACAAAGTTCCTTAGTCACACGATAAATATTACGGCGCGAAAAAGTTGCTAATTTCATTTCAAGTTTTTGGTCCTTTCAAAATGATTTCAGTGATCAAAAACAACAATGCTCATGTAAGATCTGGAGGAGAAAATTCATGGCAGTAGATTGCAATTTTTTCTCCAGATTTGCCGCGAAAAAAGTCAATTTCGTCCATCATAAAGACGGCCCGTCCCCACCCTTGCTATTTTCATGTATAGCTCGTTGAAATAACTGTGTGTCATAGTTAGATCTAACTAGGACTGGTTGTCTCCAGGTCTCACCAAGAAGAAACACCAGTTTTAAATTTGCTATTATGATGTGATAGTGTGACTTGCGTTGACTTGTAGACACAAGCAACTGACTCGAGTTGACTCGACTATGAAATGTCTGATTTGACTTGACCTGACTTGGCTCTTGTCTTGATTTGACTTGAAAATGTGCTTGACTTGATTTGACTTGAGCAATGTGACGAATGACTTGACTTAACTTGTTACTCGACCACCATTGACTTGACTTGTGACTCGACCTAAGGGTGACTCTTCACAACACTGCAATTAAGTATCTGTTACAGTATTTATGATTCAAACCATATTTGCAGACTTTTATGAACGTATTTAATGATACTTACCATGTGAAAGATGTATGGAATCTTTAAAACATCTTAAAGTTTGATATAGATCTGCTAGAACTGGTTTCAGTAAGCAAGTTTCCTAAAAGATAGAAAGTGACCACCAAAGGCTGCAATACGTAACTAAAGATACAAGGGTCACGCTACCAATATCCAGTAGCGTAACTGGGGTGATAGAAGTGGGGGGCAGGGATGAAAATAAGGTAAATGTACCGAGAGCATATAGTGAATGTACCGACATTTTGTCAAAGGGTTATCACTTAACAAGTCACCACGCATTCGTGAGCCACCTCCCATCCACCCCAAATCTTGCATTATTTTCCCATACCTTCGTAGCTCATAAAACTACAAAATACCAATAACCAGGGGCGTCGATTTGATTTTGGAAGAGGGGGATATCTGGCCTAAAACTTTTCTCTTATCCTTGTGAGGAGTCTAAGAGGAGGAGGGCCAGATGCAAATGTTGCCAAATGTTTTAATATTTGGGGGTATAATTCATTGCCTAAAGGAAAAACTGCATGCAGACTCAGCCAGCGATGGTGCCTGCATTTACCTACATGGGGGCTAAGCGCACTGACTAGGGGCCAGCTACTCTAAGCCCCGACGAAAGCAATAGGTTGATGCCGATCGAAAAATATAAGGCGCGCGAAGTGCGCCGAAAAAGTTGGGATTATATTGCAAAAGATTTCATATTTTTGTTGTCATTAAGAAAAGTTGAAAAACGGTTTGGGTTTTTATTAAAAAATCTGGCAGGCCCTTCTTAAGAGCAAACCAAGAAATTTGATGGTGCGACTACATGGTCTTCTTCGGGGAGTACATTTTTCATCTTACCCATTTAGGCTCCCAGACGAAACTGAAAAATCTTTTTCCTTACAACATATATTTGCCACGATGGTCAGGTTGAAGAATCTTCCAAAAAATAGGGAAAAAGAGGTCAGAATTTTGCAACGTTTCATTTTCGTGTTTCTATTGAATCACGACTACAATATTTAACGTTTAACCTTTAACGTTGAATAAATCCAGTATGTTGGAAATGGCAGGCATTACAGCTAGATAGAACTGGTGATGAAAGCGCGCGTAGCGTTCGAAAATTTTTGAAGTTATAGAAGGAATTGTTACAGAACGTACTGCCTACGGACCTGATAAAGAGCCATGTGAACACTTTCTGAGCATTTTAAATATACGATATGCCTATTAAGTTCCACAGTCGGCGGATGTATCGACAAGATCAGCAAATGTATGGACAGACCCTCCCAGGACGACAAGTGGGTGGGCGACCGGTCCCTGCCCCTCTTACGTTACGCTACTGCCAATATCCACCTTTTTGTCCAGGCACATCTTTGTGCAAATTAAAAGTTGTATTTTTTTTCCTACAGAGCTTCAACCGAATGATGAGAAATCAACACGAAGACTCATTACAGTTTATAGTTTGTATATTCATCATTTGCCCTAGCAGTTATTGGATACTTACTTAAATGATTTATTGAAAATTTACGTTAATTTAAAAGCTGTTTAAATTTCTACATGTGAAATTTGTCTTCTGCATAATATACTTATTGTTTGAAAGTAATTAGTTTCAAAAGACCAGATTCCAGTTACACCCTTCTCAAGGGCGTAGAAAGCGTGGGGGGGGGTTGCTGGGGGCGAAAATTGTGAGGGGGGAAGTATGCTTCAGCTCCCCACTTTCCAAGGACGAAAATATTTGCAATAATTTACCTTAACATTTCTCCAAAATGAGGCACCAAATTGCATCTAAGGACTCTCACATATCAAAAATATTTCCGAAGGGAACCCTTATTTGTCTCTTTTGTAAGAAATGTCAAAGATTTGCAGTAATTTACCTTAAAATATTTCCAAAATGATGTACCAAATTGCATCTTAGGACCGCGAAATATCCAAAAATTTTCCAAAGGGGAGGGGGACACCCCTTCTCTTAGACCCCACCCAGGCCAGCGATCCAAAACAAGGTTCAGCCCCCAGTCTCGAACAGCTTCCTACGCTTATAGCCATTCCGATCATCCCGTTATTACGTCTTCAAATGCCCAACCCCCAATTCCTCGATCGACAGTGAATCTTGCATGGTTTGGAAGAGCACCAAAAGTATTACTGTTGTTCCTCTTTGTGCACATCCAGTATTAGTTTTGCGTTAGAAAGTTTCAACTTATCAGGTCAAGTTTTATGCTGCAAAGTGCCGTTTGTATGCTGGGGTTTTCAGACAAATCACGCCTCGAGCACTGAGGGTTCCATGTACGTAATTGAATAAATTTGCTTCAAATTTTTCTAATGCTGCATCTGTTATCCTCTAACCATATTTTTCAATATAACCTGCTATGGAAAAAGGGCGACGACCAAACCCAGATAGGCTTCCCCACTAATTGGACCATAGAGCTATTTACAACTAACCATGGGGCTACAATGATTGGACAACCTTGATACAGGGCCTATTGCAATTGCTGTCTTTTTTATAAGGCACAACATTTATTTTGTTGTTTTTCAGAGGATAATAATTTTGAATGACATTTGACGTGTTGTAAGAGCTGGGGAGATATAGAATTTGGCTTATAAGGGTATGATTCAGAACATTCCCTTCAGTGCAGAAACGGTGTTGATGCGGTAATATTACTTTAATGGTGTAATTTGTTGGCTAAGTCGTTGCTTTTAAAACACCTGCAATGTTTTGTGATTGACGTTTTCCTTTGTCCATGTGCGTAGGAATGAGTTAGGAAATGTTCTTACCTAGAAGTCGTAGTCATGAAAGTTTTGTAGCTTTTCGTTGAGTCCTTCTAGCAGGGCAATTCAGTTTGTGAGTTATCTGACAGAGGATATCCGATAGCCAGAGAGATTTGCACTTTTGAAAAAAATCAGACTACCTTGTGAAAGTTGTTGTCTGACATTTGTTTGAAAGAGAGTTGTAAGATATTGTCGGCCGGTATATCCTGCTTCCTAGACATAGGCCAAATGCGGGGCGCAAAAGCCGTTAAGCTTCGGGGTTATTTAAAAACTTCAACGCATCAGGATTAATCCTGTATACTTGGAATGGGGGATATCCGAGTTTCCAAAATATTGTCAGCCTCTATAATTGGTTACCTCGCATGATAATCTCTGGCGTTTCCTTAGTTGCTTTGCTTATCTTGTAAAATGTTATCTGTTTAATTATTTTCGGTGTAATGTTCTTCCTAGTTGGTCCAAGTAGGGGTAACAACTCTCTAGTCCAAGCATGAAGTATCCACTCCAAATAAGTGATTCATTTCAATGTAAAAGTAGTTAGAACAGGCTGTTACAAGTGCTTTAAAAGTCGCATTTTAATGATAGCACAGAGAAATAGAGATGCAAATGTGTAATAAGGAACTGATAAAACCGAAGGGACCTACATTGAAAAGCCAGGAAAGAAAAAGGAAAGCGGGATGCCGTGCTCAAAAAATGTATGACAGTCATTAATATTAATATCATTATTCTGGATAATCTGGCCTTAACGTGACGTCATATTTCCAAAGAATGAATGCTGGCGTACAATCGCTCACAAAACGTCAACAATTTTGAACAACTGTTCACAGTAATGTATCGATTTTGAAAGTGCGAGGAAACACCAGGCATTTGTCTCAAAATTTTCTTGTTAACCTGTGATGGTCCTTATCGTCGAATGAGTAGAATGTTTTAACGCTAGTCCGTTACGAGGAAGTGATATCCCCTCATTTCCACTAAAAAAAAACGTTTTCAGAATATGAAATTCCTGGTTATTTCAAGTAATTTGGAAGAAAATATCGTCGTTGATTATTTTGATTCCTTTCAGTGTGACCCAGAATAAAAGTCATGTCGCATTATATTTTTGACTACTTTGCCATTCCCTTACATATTGTTGTTAAAGTTTTACTCTTCTTGGGGGGGGGGGGGTATGCATGCAATTACTGCTTAGCTTTATTAGGACATATGATAAAGTGGTTGTAAAGGGCAAATTATGCCACGAAGGCAATATATTTTACTGCAAGGAATGTTCTTGTGCAGGAGTCTATGTAAACATGTATTCTTCGTCTTCGTCACTGCCCTTTTTTACCCTCTGCAAACCTATTGGATTTATCTAAAAAGTTAGGTAACATGTTACTAACACACAGGAACTTTTGACAACTTTTGAGTAGACGGTATGTTCGGGCTGTAATCTCGAAACCCTTTCACCATCTCAATATGGTGGCTATGTACGGTACAGCTCTAAATTTACAAGAAATGAAATGTTAAAACTTACGGATAACATCTCTAACACATTAAATATCATTAAACACGTGAAACTGTAACCAACAGAAAAGCATGGTTTTTTGAAAGTGTTTGTTTTTTCTTTCATTAATTCATAATCATGTCAATGATTTTGGGGTCAACTAAAATATCCATTGTGGGTCCCAATAGTTTTCATAATTTAACCTACCGTTCATTTGTTGGTCCTGTCGAATTGCTGTTTTCAGGAAGTTGTACATCCAACTGTTTTTGTAATTGCTTATTGTGTCTCCTGACATACAGATATACATTTGTGTAACAAAAAATTACAATAACCAGAGGTATTGGAAAATATGCAACGGCTAAAATGTAGTCATATATGGCAGAAAGTTCCTGTGATGAAATTGCATCGCACTGGTGATTTTCTTCGTCAAATCCAAGTTCACCAATCATGAATGGTAAAGGTAACACTGTCGCAGAGGAGGACAGGACCCAAATGGAGACTATCCAGAGAGCGATGACCCTCCGTCTAAAAATGAAGTCATATATTTTTCTTGGTTTACAGACAATAATGTATCGGTTGACTGAGATCGAGGCCAATGTGAAGATGCTACAACCAACACACGTCTGTGCAAAAGCGACTGCAATGGCGCAAATGATCTCCAATCCTGTAAAATTGGTTTGTGTCCAAAATGAAACTGAGTAAACGACAGCAACGAGGGCCAAGAGAAAGTCAGTAATTGCTAAATTAATCACGAAAACGTTAGCAGATGTTTGCAGGCATGAGGACAAAGTGACTGCTAGAATGATCATTCCATTACCAAACATGGCAATAATTGCAAGAAAAAGATCAATGGCACCCAATACAATGTTCTCAGGGCTTGGCTGAAGAATAGGATCCATTTTTACATTGACGAATGTCACTTACCTCTGTGAGGAAAACACCGACCAACTCTTGCAAAGCTCATAGACACATATATAGAACAGTACTTATTTAAACGATTGTTGCTTTCCGTCCGTGTTGCAGTAGCACGGTGGTGTTTGTAAGCGATAAAACGGAAGCCCCGGTAAAGAAAAACAGGTATTTCCTTCCATTATCCACGTTGTATTCCATAAAACAGAGAAGCCTCTTCAAATAAGGACACATTGTCCTTTATTTTTGTGTGTCGTTTAGTATTGTGATGTTGACAGTCGAGTCTCAATTAATTGCTGTGGAAAGACAAGGATCGGCGAGAGGGAGGAGTTGATAGAATTAAAGAGAAATATACCACCATCGTGGTCAGGGCTCCATGAGACCTCTGCGAGAACGTCTTTCAATATAGAATTGGGACAAATCCTAGGCATTTCCGATAAATTCTTACTTTGGTAGTTAACAAGTGTCTACAGTCGTGTCTACAGTTTTATCCCTTGGTAAGGAAAAACCATGACCAAGGTTAGCTTGTTATCTTTCGCTAGAAAATGCTATGACGGTGCGGTTGGTGCTAGACAAGGACTGGGAGCTCAAACATCTTTGTCCTCGTTTCGGGTATACCCCTACAGCTGTGCATAAGACAATCGCCCTGATTGGTTCAAAGTTGGAAAATTGAGTAGATTTTATTTTCTGTCATTCCCTAGTTAGACAAAGTGCATACTTAACGCCATAAACTATATGGCATTTCGTAATTTCATATAACAGCAAATAAAAAATGGGTGATTTCCTCAGGAAAATGTAGTAATGGGGGTTAGGCTGAGAGTCGCACAGGATGTATGAAAAGCACAAATGAACATTTGCACAACAAAGGGTAGTTTCTTATTGTAGTGAAGATTGCAGTACAAACTCATAATGCCAATTGTTCTTTGTTAAAAATAAATCAAAATAGGGTTATGCCATAACAAAAAGTTTGATTAAATATTTGTTAATGAAATACTTGTTCTCACTTTAGTGTATCCGACCAAAATTGGAAAATTTGTTTGCTACCTTGATTCAGAATATAGCTACTAATCCAGATACGTATACTGTCAGAGGCTATGAAGTCTCTAGGGGAAGCATATTGCCAGTAAACATTTTGCCTTGGATAGACGTCGGAATTCGGACGGCGGTCCCGTCGGGCCGACGTTTGCTGCATTCCCGTTTGCAAAACCGTTCAACGTCCAATAGAAGTTGCCAAAGGCCGCCCTCCGGGGAAAAAACCAACACGCACAAACTACATGTAAAACTCTGACGTATGACTTAAGGAAGAAAAATTTGTATTTTATCCAAGAATTGCATTATTGCCAAAAATACATGTAAAACCCAAATAATACGAAAATTACAAAAACAAAAACTGGCATATGGAGCCTCTATAGCTGTCATTGTGTAAGAAAAAGGCAATCGGGGGATTTATAGTCCTTTGCTTTGTTAAGACGCCGTCTATCCGAACTTTCTGGCAAACATTCTTTTACGTGAGTGCATTACATTATCAGAAACATATTAATGTTGTATTTGGCTCCCGGAATGGACAATATTTGTCTGATAATTAACTATTCTGCATGTAAATACATGGTTTGCAAAATTTAATTTTATTGAATATTTTCAAATTTTGATCACTAATCACTTGTGGGAAATACAGTCGAAGACATCTTTTCAGCACAATTAAATTTCAATTAATAATTTAAATATTACTTTCGCGTATTTTAGTTTGGAATTTTGGATGCATTTTTCGCTTGTTGACTTTTTTGCCAACGTCTTTTGCACGTTGAACGACTTTGCAAACGGAAATGCAGCGTACGTCGGTCGGACGGAAACGCCGTCCCAAACCTGACGTCGATCTAAACGGCAAAATTTTTACTGGTATAACAGCTGACGAGTCGAATTGACTTTGTCAAATTTTCTGCTCCATCTTTTGGATTATTCTATTTTTTCCAATCTCTACCTCCACACTCATCTTACTTAAAGGTAACAGCAAGAAATTATAACTCAAAAGTGTTTAGCTAGTGGTAAAGTAAAAGTGGAAAGAAGAAAACTTAACTGCTAATTTTGTAACCAACAACCAACCGGATGTCCCAATTCTCCGTACAAAAGTTCTCCCCTGCTAACAGCCAGTTCCCTCATGCCCTTTTCAATGTCCCTTAAAAGAGCAGGTGGTCTGGTAACTTCTTGATCACCATTTGTTGTTCTAGCTCCTTGTTACTAATCCTCAACTAGTTCAAATGTACTCCTGTACTAAACTCGTAATAAGGGATCCCTAATTACGAGTGCTCCTTCGAAGGAGCACTTGGAAATGAGCACTTGAACTCTTAATAACAGTCCATCGTATATGTCCTTTAAGAATCCATATCTACTTAGACTGAGCGTTTAATTCCAAATCTTTATGTCGACAAACGCGACGGCAAATGCTGCAATAGTGTAACCTCATTGTGACTACAGACCTGTTGGTTTTGTATCAAAATGTTCATAACGGGCTACCGAACTATACAACAGGGCGGTTTGATGATTTTATTGCAAATGGCTTTTTACGTACACAACGTAGCCAAAGAAAAGACTTTATTGCATTTGTTGAAGCTTTTTGAAGCGTAAATGAAGACATCAGTTGGGTTTCTGAACTTAAGGCCGTGATTTGATTTTCGTGAAAATTCTGGGAATTTTTCCATTATATATGCAGAAGTACAACTTAACTTAAATTTCTACCCTTTCCGCTTACTTGAATGTCATACTGGTTAGTAAGGGACAAGCTGTGTTTTTTTTCCTTAGAATTAACAGTAGTTTCGATTTAAAAGATGTCCTTTAAATGCCCAACATGCTAGAATTGCGGAATTGACTGAAGTCAGGTAGAAATCATCACTTAAGGAACCAGAAAGCCAAAGGGTCCAGTGATTTCTCCTCTAAAAATTATTTCTCAAGTACTTTAACTTTCTGGGGTTTCAGCAAAGAAAGTTTCTCCCACTGCTTGTAAAAATCTGAACTACTCCCAAAAGGAGCTAAGTAACCTCATATGCTAAGTACAGATCCATCACTGTTGCCCCTCTTAAGATAAATTGTTTGTAGGCAGTTTGTAAGGTATTCACCTCACAGACTACCTTTGACATCTACCAAAAGAATTAAGGTTCATTTAGGATTATAACGAATCCACAAACCGTTATGAAACTACCTTTGGTTTCTATCTATGCCACATTTACACGGTTTTCTTTTTTTAATCTATTGACCTCTGACCTCCTCTTTAAGAAAATAGGATGCTCCCCCTTAGTTGCAATCCCAAATCTCAAATATGAGAGGTATCCATTGCAGGCACCTTGATTTTTATTTGCATTAACTAGTAATTTCCGCCATTTTCCCTGTTTTATATGTGTTGACCTCAGATAACCTTTGACCTCTACCGAAAATAAGAGGCTTTATACTCTGACTATCCACATTACACGTGGGAAAATTATAATTTGTTCCTTCCCCGAGGTATTGTGTTTACAATGATTTTGTTTTTGACCTCTGGTGACCTCACGTGACTCTGACCCCACCATAAACGATAGGGTTTCTTTTTTAAGTGAAACATTTATGTCCCAAGTATGAAAAGTATCCACCATTACCATGTTGAGATATCGTGTTCACATGGCTTTCAGTTTTTGACCACTTGTGACTTCACATGACCTTTGGCCTTTTCTAAAAACAAAGGGGTTCACTTTCTGAGTTTGATAAATCCATGTATAAAATATAAATAACGTCTATCAATTCTATCTTAAGATGTCGTGTTTACAAGGAATCTCCAAGGTTTTTATGAAGTGACCTAAGATAACCTTTGACCTCTACCAAAAACAATAGGATTCGTTTGCTGGATATAGCACATTCAAATGCTAAGTATGAAAAGTATCCACCATTCCTGGTTGGAAATATCGAGTTTAGGTGTAAGGTGTTTAACAGACAGCTAAATAATTGGCTTCAGTCCAGATGGCAGGGCATCGTCCTCCGTTTCTTCACTTTCTATGGCATAAATTTACCTTCTGATTTGTTTCCTTCCCAGTAACAGAGCAAATTTTTCGTTGCTACTTAGAAATTTTTCATAAGTATGATTTTTATCTTCAACAGTGCCGCTAACTCCGTCGTAATGGCTTGAAACATGTTAAGCAGTATTCGCCAGTATTGATGATCCAAACACATAGACGTGAATATTCTATTTACAATATCTTAAGACATTTGGAAGTTAAGGACGCAAGGGCACCAAAGTTAAATCCAACATGAGGCCACCGTTTGGTTGAATGTCAAGGTAAGGTAAGGTTAGAAATAGTATGATGTTAAATTACTTCAAGTGAACTTTCCTCAATGATGCTTAAAAGGCCATAAAATGGGTCTTCACACTCTTGCTTTATAGATCCAATTAACCTACGCGAAGTTTCCAGAGGGTAGGGCCAGGATTTTTTAGACTAGGGTAAGGAAAAGGGAGAAGCTCCTCGACATCAGGAGGAAGGCCCGGACAAAGACAACTAAATGCAGGGATCGAACTCAAAAATGGTTTTCATTGAAGATTTTGCCAACGTGTAAACGAAAATAAGATGGTTGCGCACGGTTTTGCCTTTGCAGAAGAAAAGCATGTATGAGATGTCTTCGTCGCTCACAATTGCCACGATGTTATACTGTCGTTTTAAAATATTATTTGAAAGTTCAGCACTTTAAATGACTTTTAAGCCGAATACCGCCGCTGACAAATATAATAAATAATTGTTGTCACAAAGAAAAGATCGACGGCATGAGTCAATGAAGATTAAAGTAGTGAACATTTTAGTAGTTTTACCCACAACGCTGTAGAATTGAATTCCAGTTCTGAGAGGTGACGTAAGTTTGTTAAACGATAGAGTTCAGTACAGAATGTCTAACTCCAAAGGGGAAAAATAATTACTAATTTAGTCACTGTCACTCATCACTTTTGGTAACTGATTTTCATTACGTATAGCACTTTCCTTAGCCATTTCACTCCCAAATGCGGATCACTGCACTGTTTCCAAGGACGAAGATAAGGGGTTGAAGAAAGCTTTCCCCGTAGGATGTAAGAATATGTTGACTGCCATGCAATAGACTAGGAGCAATTACAAATGTTGGCCGTGTCTGTAATTGTTTTGGTACATAATTTTCAGTAGCTCAATGTGCATACCGGTTAGCTATTAACATAAAAAACCTCGTAATATGATTAATGCATTTTCTCAAAGGTATAGAAAGTAACTTCAGAAATTATTGTACTTTTTAAAAACTGGCAGGGCCAATCGCATTGTCTAATATTATTCAAAGAGCCAGCAAGTAGTGTACTTATTCACTCTCACTAGTAAATTACAGTTTTTATCAATTTAAGCCTTAAATGTTGCCCCCCTGTTCATTTAAATCAAATTTTTGGATCACAAAAATTAGTTTGTGACTATGGAAAAGTTGTTTCTATTTAAAAGTAAACTAACATACTATGAGATGTTATTCTAACATTTTTTTTATCAAACCTAAAAGTAAATACTCAGGTAAAGTTAATCTGTCACTATTACGCTTTATATTGTAACCAGAAACTTATAGGAAAGATTTAAACTCGTTCACCTCTAGTATAGAACGAGCCGAAACAATAACAACAACCGGAAATTATTCAAGGCGTGTGAAATATTTTTATAAATACATGGTAATGCGTTTTCCACACTATTGACAAAGGATTAAATTTCAGCAAGGAACGTTATTCTTCAATCTTTCTCTTTCCTGATAATGAATTTCCTTGTTTTTGTGCCAGTAATGTTCGAAGTCAGACTTACATATACATTCAAAAATTGTATTGTACACGTTTGTTTTAAATTCTCTTGATAATTTCTTCGAATGTCTCTTTTTTGTTTCATTATTGATGGAGGTTTTATCACTTCTTTATTTGTCACGGGACTACTTAAGAGAGGTATAAATTATTGCAGAGTTGGCTAAAGCATATACGCGTTTTCAATCAGTATGTAATTTTAACCTTACTAAAAGTAGAAAAGTATAACCAAACAGAAAATAAATTTCAGAGGAAAATATGGTATACAAATCTCAAATTAAGTTCTTTAGGTTTAAAAGGGTTTCAACTTAGATCTGTAAATGGTATTGAACTTGATAATTTTGATTGATAATTGAAGTCCAAAACTTTTTTTCATAATTATGTTGTTTCCATGACTGGTGTTTCTACACGCTCTTTTTCGAAGTTGATATTTATGGAAAATTGTTAAAAGATTGCAGTATTTATTGTTTCCTTACACGTTTCTGCCCAGCAAAAGCAGCCAATTATCAAGAAAATTTAAAACACACTTGTAACTTAACAATGCAATTTTTGTAACGTTTTTATTGTTTGGAAACTTTAAATTCGCAGCTTATTTAACCGCTTTGATTGCTCCAAAAGGTAGATTTGAGCCACATCCTTATATACGAGTTTTTTTCTGTGATTGTGGTCATCGCCACAGTCAAGTCTGTGTCACGTCAACATCTTTTAATGTATATTTTGAGTCAAGTCAAACGTTTTCTGTTTCAGATCAGTCGAATGAGTTAGATAGATAATCAGGAAACGGCACTCAGGTTCCATCGAGTCTTAGTCAGTGACATATTCCAACAGTAGTATTCTATTACAACCAGGTGCTTCTGTCTACCCGAGGAATTTGGTGCACGTAGGTCTATTTAAGTAGTCTAGGGTGACCCTTATAGGAATCCATCGGATCAGTATCAGTCAACCTTAAACATTTTATGAAATCTGAATAATATCATACAATTGCCCAATTTCATCTGTTTGTATTTAAAGCACATCAGACGGTTACGATAGCCTTTTCATGACTTTGTCCTTTACTATATGCTGAATTACTCAATAAAGCCTCTCATGTTCACCAGGGCATGACCTTAAGCAATAAAATAGGTTTGTGTTTGCACAAGGGGAAACTTAATAAAGCTACGGGAGGTGCCAAAAGTTGCATAGTTGGGAGAACTGGAACTGTCTGGGATGACGAAAATTGCTCTTCAACACAAGCATTGGTACTACCGATAATAATTATTGTGGTCATAGTCATTTTTAAAAGATTTGGAGGGTATGGAATCATTTCAGTATTAAAAGTCATTATCATGTTGACCGTGTGTTGCAGAATAACAGGTCAGTGTTTAACCAATCAGAATGCAGGATTCTCAATAACGGAGGGCTAGAGG
>WURT03003421.1:0-16889 GCA_009936505.3 Holothuria glaberrima
AACTGTGTGGGATCTTATGCTTGTCATATAGGCGACTTGTGCTTGTTACAATATATCACATGGCAAGGAATCACTAAAGCCTTTTGGCTTTCTAGTTACACTTTGAGATCCTCAGAAGGAAATGAATATCTGAGACTCGATGTTAGAATTCAATTTTGATATTTCAAAATGTAAGTAGTGGAGGTACATAAACATTGTGGTGTTTCAATGCAAATGTGTGATTGCTGAATTCAGTCTTGTTGTCAACAGCAAATTTGGTGGTTGGAAAATCTCATTACAAACGTTTTTTGAAATATCTCAAGTATAATGGATGGACAAGACTGCTGTTTGTGTGCAGATTAATTGAACAATTTGATGGTATATGTATGCCACTAAGTGACAAAAGTGACAGCAATTAAGTAAAAGAACCATCAGTAATCATCACTGCAACCACTTAGACCTATGGAAGCAGGGCGTGTTTTCTGAAGTGTTTACAGTCAGTACAGCTAAATGATTGAAATGTCAAAAATGAATTAATCTTTTATAAGGCTAAATACACAGGTGCTCTGAAGCCCCGAAGTATACTCTATTTTATGAAGTGATAAACCACGAGTTATACCTAGTAATGCTTCAGGACAAAGCAAAGGCTTCAATGTTTTTCACAGTCTCTTTATTAAAAAACTGCAATATGTGTGTCATTTCTTTTCAGACAAGTTGTTTCAACCTAGCTTACTCTGATGCAGGCCTCTTTGGTGTCTTTGCTATTGCTCAAGCTCAAGATATGAACCCAGTAAGACAGCTCTTTTGTTTCTTGTCTCTGTTAGTGTGTGGTTGTATGTAATATTACAGTGAATGGTGTGGAGAGTTTGCTTTGTAGCCAGGGTGTGCCCCTGTGTGAGTGGTCTTTGACTCAAATCCTCATGGAACCACCTTCAAATATTCTGGTGACTCAGAATTCCTTGCTTGGCCAAATGCTTTGCAGTGGTCACTGATGGGACTTAAAACAGTTTATTATTTAAAGATGGGTTTGTGCCTGTCTTATGTCAGGTCTTTCCCAGACAAAGCTGTCAAACATTGATGCAGGTCAATGGACATCCACAACTTCAAGGATTTGGGGAAAAACTTGGGGGGCTATTTCATCTGATTTGTGGGAAAGGGACTTAAATTGCTCTCCAGGGAGCAGGATTGTGAGCTGTTAGTATGATCCTGTCTAGTTATATAGAAGGCAATTTTGACCAGTGTATATATGCAACAATCTTAAAGAACCAATTCAACCAATGTAATACATCATTGTTGCCAACTTTCTTGTTTTTAAAGGAACCAGCAGTTTTCTTATTTCCAAGCCTACAAAAGTCAGACTGTTCTATTTGCAGTAATTTGTAGTATTAAAAATGATAATAATGAAGTATAAACAGGAAAAGTTGTGGCAACTTTTGATTCCTTGCCGAAGGCAGGCAAAGAATCTGTGCGATGGTGATCATGTATTAAAAATGATAATAATGAAGTATAAACAGGAAAAGTTGTGGCAACTTTTGATTCCTTGCCGAAGGCAGGCAAGGAATCTATGCGATGGTGATGCTGTGTGTATGTGTGTCTGTGTATGTGTGTGTGCATGTATATGTGTGTTTGTGACGCTCCTTGTAATCGTGATATCTCAAGATAGGAATGACCGGCACTTTTCATATTTGGTATAGAGATTTGTCATGTTGAGAGGAAAAACCCGATTATTTTTGGTGGAGGTCAAAGGTCATTTGAGGTCACCAGAGGTCAAAGACCGTAAACCTTGTAATCTCAATATCTCAAGATAGGAATGACCGACACTTTTCATATTTGGTATATACATTTGTCATGTTGAGAGGAAGAAAGTAATTCAATCAAAATTGAGATGGATTTTGTTCTCTTTCTTTCTTGAGTCTTTCTTGTTTTCAACTAAGTTACGCTACTAACTGAAAAGGAAGAAAGACATGACATATGGCATATAGATTTCTCATGATTAGAGAAAGAACCCTATTGTTTTTTGTGGAGGTCAAAGGTCAGTTGAGGTCACTGCAAGTTAAAGACCGAAACCCTTGTAATTGCTTTATCTCAAGATAGGAATGACCGACACTTTTCATATTTGGTGTAAAGGTTTGTCATCTTGAGAAGAACCCTATTGTTTTTGGTGGAGTCAAAGGTCATTTGAGGTCACCGAGGTCAAACAAGGAAAATCTTGTAAATGGCTTGTAAACATGATATCTCGAGAAAGGAATAACCAACACTGTTCATATTTGGTATACAGATTTGTCATGTTGAGAGGAAGACCCCCATTGTTCTGGTGGAGGTCAAAGGTCATCTGGGGTCATTTGGAGTCGAACACTGAAAACCTTGTTAACAAAATATCTCTAGATAGGAAGCTTGGATAGATTCCATGCTTAGTATGTGCATGCCTTATGGTGAGAGGAAGAATGTTGAGAACCATGTTGTCTTTGGTGGAAGTCAAAGGTCATCTGGGGTCACCAGTGGTCAAAGTCTGAGAACCCTCTCAACACAATTTCTCAATGTAGGAAGCTTGGATAGATTTCATACTTGGTACCTTCATGCTTCATGGTTGGAGGAAGAACCTTTTTGTTTTTGGGGAGGTCAGAGTTCATCTGGGGTCATTTGAGGTCAAAAAGCAAAATTTCCCAAGAATTCCCAAGAAAGTTTCAACATTTTCTATGGCAAGGAAACACTACGCCTTTGGGCTTTCTGATTGGAATTGGAATGGCACATCTAGGTAATATTTTCAGTAACATGTAGGGTATGAAAACTGATATCTTTCTACTTTCCCGCATCATAAATTACATAGTTGGTTTTTGACTGTCACAATTGTCTGTTCTTGGATTACAATGTTGCCACATATGATAAAACATAATCTTGGTAGTATCTGTGTCACCGGAATGAAGTTTGCTAGAAGGAATTGGAGATATTTGCTATAGGGTTATTTTATGTTAGCTTGTTGAAGAGGAGGTAGGGGAAAAGAACATCTAATATCTCATGGCATAGTTGTATCCAAACAGGTTAAAGGGCAATTCTCGTCATCCCAGACAGTTCCAATTCTCCCAACTATGCAGCTTGGAGCTCCTCCCATAACTGTAAAATCCTCCTTCTTGTGCAAACACAAAACTGTTTTATTGCTTCAGGCCATGTTCCATTGAGCATACAATGTCACAGTGAGTAGTGAAGGCTCTCTGTGCAGGCTGTGGAATGTGAGCTATTCCGCATCTTTTGAATTTTCACATATTTTGCTGTCAATCAAAGAGCAGTCACCAACTGAGAATTTTGATACCCCCACACTAAAAATATACTTTGGGGTGATGAATGCATGTCTTTAAATTTTTATACAAATGCTCATATGAATTTGTACACGTCCTATGGTTTCCACTAATTTTGTTAAAGGAAGGCAAAAAAGAAAAGACAGATTTGCAGAGTTGCAGGTTGAAGGAAATGTGGGACAGTTAGCAGAATTGCAAGTAGGAGGAAATTTGTAGCAGTAGGAGGAGATTGATTTGCGATTGATGTTGTCCACTGTTGAAGATAAATTCTTTAAGAGTAGATAACCCTGACACCAATGTATCAAGTCCACATTTAAAGCCACAATAATGAAAATAAAGCTATGTAATGCCCTGTATTAAAGATACATCTACCTGTTTTTCTTTTTTCCTTTCCCACTCAGTAATTGATATATCTACCCCTTTAATAAGTGACATTATTTCTACTGTGGCTGCGTGAAGTGTCAATATCAGTGGTAACGTAGTTTTTCAAGAGCTTTTTGGAACCATCACAGAGCATGCAGTGATCTTGCTCATTTTGATCCATTATCTTCATTTATCATCAGAAACACTGCCTAATATTATAAGAGCAACTGCCATTGAAATGCAAGTCAGAACATTTGAAATAATAAACAGCTTTGATCTCAGTTTAACTTAACACTGCTACCCTTACTTCCTCTTCTGCAGATTTTGAAGTCTGTTGTGGGTGAAGTCCGTTCTGCCACTAAAGGTACAATTGACCCCAAAGAACTCCAGAGAGCAAAGTAAGTACAGACATTTAATAGTTGTAGACAAATACAATTCAATTTGTAAGTACAGACATTTAATAGTTGTAGACAAATACAATTCAATTTTTCTGTAGTTAATTTGCAGTTTTAGGATTCAGGAATCAGAATGGAGTAGGAACTTCAATATGCATTCTTTAAAGGTCTGTGGACACCTATGTATCATATGTAACTTGAAGTACCAGGGATTTCCTGGAGTCTTGACAGTGCATTGTTGTAAAATCTGGTTCTTCCAAAATTTATGACACCAGGAGTCAAATATGGATTGGGATGGTGACTGGTCCAAGTGACCTAATGTAATGCTTGATTGATGAACACCTTGTATTTTCAACTCTTTCTGTAAACATACAGCTAGAGGACATTTTTGTAGAAATTGTTACTTTGATAAACATTCACTGTAATATGTTTACAAGCTATCTAGAATAAGACATTTGTTCTGTGCTGTTGCAACAATCAAAAAGTATTTTGGGAAGTCACAAACTGTCACCATTTGGGGAAGTAGGTTGTGGGTAATGTGTTGGTGACACAGGTCCCAATTTCAGATATACCAGTTGTGTCTGAAAAAGAGAAGTCTTAGTATTACATTTTCACATAACTCCTAGTTATAATTCTTTCTTGTAGTTTCTCATAACTTTTTGGACCTTCCTCCTACTTTTTCCACTTTACATGAAAATTTATTCTATGAGATGAACTTATGAGATGAAACAAATAATTTAGCCCAACCATTGTGGAGCTGAGGCCAGCTTTGTTCATCTTCTCATGCCTAAACTCCAATTACTTAAACAGCTCAAATTGGCAATCATGCTTACTATTTACTATCATCTTTTAAGTCAGTGTACATGATTTCAAACTTAATGGAAAGTATATACACCAGCCATTACCCTTAAAGTGAAAAAAAGTTCTAGTACTTTGCAAAATGTCAAGGTTCCAGCCATTATTGCTAGTGAGGCAATTAACCGTGACAATGAAGCAACTACTTTAATAATTGGTAATGTAGGCAGGGTGTTACAAGCAGGAAGCTGCGAGGACATCAGTTATCAGTAATGCTCTTTCATGTTTTTATCAATAAATGAACACTTTACAACACTCCTGCAAAGTATCCATTGCATCAATATATAGTCCTATCAGAAATACTTCTGGAATCAAGAAAGTTGCTCTTGGGAATGTCCGGAAAACTCAGGGAAACCTGTTTTATGCTGGGAACTCTGTCATTACTGCTTATGCAGAACAAACCAAGACCAAGGCCTTGTACTAATGAGAATACATTCATGTGTAATGATAGCAATATGCTGTCCTAGTATCATGTTTTGTTCAATTTTCTGAAAGTACTACTAAATCAGTTGGCTACTTTAGTTTTGCTAGAATGGAATATATGTAAAAAAGGCCCTAAACTGTTCAAATTTCTGTTTTCTGACTTGAATGAACACACAGTAGTCAGGAAAACTTAATGTAATGTGTACACACTGACAGGTTTTTTAGTCATGGTCTAATGTCCTCTTACTCCCCTCTCCTACCCCCAACCCAAGTAGATAAAATCTTCAAAATGGACAATGGACTTTTGAAACGTGATGGAATGATATAAACATGATGCTATACTGAAATACTGATACTTTGAAAGAATTGAAAACATGGAAAAGATCCATGAAGAAAAAAGTCTGCATTTCTGTATGGTATCTGTAACAGAGTATTCCATTGTATAACATTTACTTGCTGATCTCGGGCCCCACACAGCCCAGCTCAATTTGTAAGGCTAGATGGTATGAGGCTGAGGCACTACCTCATGAGGCAGAGGCTGCACAAAATTTACCTCAGCACAAGCTTGGAGAGAAAGACCATTAGGTGGAGGGCACTCTAGATGCTAGTTGTCAGCTTAACAGATTATCATGTATTTAATTGGATCTTTGCCTGCATGGCAGGTTAGTATTTAGACTCCATTTTTGGAGTTGTTTTAAGCAGGAGTTTATTGTTTAAGAATGTGCATTGACATGTGATTGTTTATTTTAAAGTTTTTTGGTGATCATATTTTAAGGCATTTATGAACACCTTTTCTTTAGTATCGCTTTGTGCATAAATTTCTTTTCTTTTTTGTGAATGTGTCTATCAGTGAAAGGCACAT
Organism: Holothuria glaberrima; assembly: GCA_009936505.3. Lineage (NCBI taxonomy): Eukaryota > Metazoa > Echinodermata > Holothuroidea > Aspidochirotida > Holothuriidae > Holothuria > Holothuria glaberrima. The sequence goes on from WURT03003421.1 coordinate 6,171, forward strand.
AATTTGAGTTGAGATAATAACGATTAAGATTTAATGTGTAGAACTTTATCTAGGCATTCTGATGATTTGTCAAAGTGCATTAAATAATTTCCTCTTTCACATATAAAAACAGTTAGTATTGGCTCATACAGTTTCTTACGCAGTGATTGCTGTCAGGCTACCTAATAATGCAGCATCTGGTAGTACTGGAATGTATATGCTCAAAGTCAGTGTCGCTTGTTGACAAGTGTATGCAAAAATGACAAAATTCCACATAACTTGATTGCAATCAAGATCACAGAATGACGCTAGAGATTATGTGTTTCCCTGTTATTTTGATGACAAGTAAAATCAAAGTATGACACTAGATGCTCAATATATCCCTGCAGTCTTAGTAACAGTTACATTGATAGAGTGACCAAAGAGGCTCCATGTTTGTCTGCATCCTTAATTGCAATCAAGATCATAAAATGACACAAAGAACCTTGTAATTTCCCATAATCTTGATTGCAAGCAATATAACAGAATGACTCTAGGGACTGTGTGCTTCTCTGAAGTACAATCATTGCACACCAACCATCAGTATGTGAATGCAACCATAATGAGAGATTTTGAGTTAGAAGAGAGAGTTTGTACGCACTGTATCCCAAGTTTGTGCACACAGCACCCCACAGTTAATGAGTATTTGCCCAGATTAGGTACCATAATATTTGGTCTCGACTTTCTCATTTGGCTGTCAGGATAAAGTAACAACAATTTGCAGTATGAATGTATGTAGTAATAGTGTAACAAGTAATTATCAGGGCTTAATATCCAGAAAAACAATTAGTTGAAAAAACAGACAAAAGTAACAAACAGTGAGTTATTTGCATTAGATTTTGAATGTTACATTATGGTATAAGCATATTATTTGCTACTCTTTAGTGAGAAACTTTTTGTTTAGCTACTGCTACAGTTTCTAACATTATCTAGTTAATGTGTATGAACAGGTGTAAAATACCTGGTGGAGAGATGTGATGAAGTTTGCAAAATCTGTGGTAGCCACATTGGCAGCAATTTTCGATCCTTACAAAATCCAAATTCGAATTTGCCCATTGTAGTTCTATTTCTGTGCCCTGTTTTCCCATCCTCTCAAATCTTGTTATCGTATGTCTGACTTATAATGACCATCTTCTTCCCCCTCCATAATTGGCATGGGTACAGTAGGGATGTAGTAAAACCAGGCTCTTACATTTGTGTAGTACCTTGGAAGTACATCAGTCACCATGCCAAGTTTCATTATCTCATATTTCCTCAATTCATAATGAATTGACATGACCAAAACACCTCGAAGTAGGTCTCTGGTAAACACAGAAATATTGAACATGACCAAATACTTAGCAAGAACATACAAGCTTTTCTGAATGTTTTATATGCTTGGAAGGGGCATGTTAGAACTTGCAAATTGTAATTAATAGCCTGAACCCAGTAGCAAAGTTTATACTGATTCCTGTAACTTGCATTGTCAACTCTCAGCATACTCATAACAGCCCATTAGAATTTTTTAAACTCACAACATCAGCTCCCACAAGTTCACCTCTGTCAACATACTTTGAGTTAGTCTTTTCAACTAGCTTGCTCATGTAAGTGCAGAGCTCTCATCAAAGACAATTTCTTGTCTGCCAAAGTAATTGATGCTGCAGGTGATGTTGCAAAATGACCATTATTTATTTACTTTCAGTATTTATAAACTTTCTTTTTACCAGAGAAAACTAGTCAACATGAGTCAGTTCCTCCTTGTGACAAAATATCAAAGAAAAAGTTGTTATGAATAATTTAAGTGGAGACATAACACAAAGAAAAAGTAATATTAATTCAGCCAAGACAAAGAAGCATTAATATACAGTAAAACAATAATAGAAGTGTAATACGAAGAAACAGTAAACATGAATTTGAAAGAAACATTTCAAAATTATTATTATCATTTAATTTCTGTTTCTTTTTTCCATTGCCCATCTTGTTTATGCAGGAACCAACTGAAATCAAGTATCCTGATGGATTATGAGAACCAAGATACTGTTCTAGAGGACATTGCTGTGCAAGCTCTTGTGAGTGGGTCATTTAAGCCAGTTTCAGAGGTAATTGCTGACATAGATGCAATCACAGCAGATGATGCTGCTAAGGTGAGTCAGATGTAAATGGAATGGCATCATTATAGCTAGGGTTGTGAAGGAGGTGACCAAGGGGGCATCCAGGGGTTAATCCATGGGAAACACTTGACATAGTTCCAAAAGTTGCAGCATTTTATTTATGCTGAAGATTTGCAAGTAAAAAGAAAACTTCATTGCATAGTAAAATTTCTGGACGTTTTGTAAAAAATTTGGACATCTTCTTTGGAATCTGTTGCTATTATTTTCTTTGACCAATGGCATAACCAGCATTGTTATTGTTACTTGACACATTGCTTATACGTACAGCTAGTAAAAGTAATAAGGATGAGGTATTCAAACAAATGTTCATCCCTTTTAGAGAATAAATATAAAATAAAAAAATATTAATAAACATCAAGAAAAGTAAATGAATTGTTAGTTCTGCCCTACTGTAGATTGGTGTGACAAAGTGTGCAGGCTTTAAGTCCTTTGAAAATAAATATAAGAATAATAAGAATAAAAAAAAACATAAAAAATCTCAAGGAAAATAAATGAAATGTTGGTCTGCCCCACTGTAGATTGGTGTGACAAAGTTTACAGGCTTTAAGTCCTTTTAAAGTAATCTTTTAATATAATAATTAAAGATCAAATTGTGTTCTTTCTTGCTGCATGTGAGGTGTTTAAAGAACTGCCAGACAAATTTATTGTTGTTATATTAAGAAGGAACTTAATCTGTGCATCTTGGTGAAAAATTCATTCAATTTTTATGTTGGTTCTCAAGACACTAACAGCTGAAGTTACCATGTTTTCTCCCAGGAGTGAAGTTTGAGTGAGCGTCTGTGATTTCATGGCTGTACTTTGATGATCGTTGTTTTGTTTCAGCATCCGTGGATTGGTTAGGTTTGCTGGTTTACTCCTGAATTTGATCATAATTCAAAAAATTAATTGCACTTCATGAAATAAACATCAGATTTGAATAAAAGTTTCACCAGAATGCTTAGCTTTTATTTCCAAACTAACCAGGTAGTGATCTGCCCTAAAAAGTTAATCCTTGTGTAACAATTAAAATTGGCTATCCCCCTAAGTCCAGTCAGAAAGTGGCAGCTTTAGCTTTTTATAATCATTTCAATGTACAGATCCCTTGCACTATGTTTAGCTTTGCCTTACACCTATTTTTAGGTCACATCGTTTCTAAAGTCTTTTATACACAGGGCAGATCAGCCAGAGACTTCAAAGAGACAGAATGTAACACTTGTGCAGTGTCTGTGCCTTATTTTTATCTTTTATCAATCCATCAACTTAGGAAGTTGCCTTGATTTTTGTAGTAAACCCACCAGCATGTTATACTTGTCATACATTGGATGAGATGTTGCAGTTAAATATGCTTAATAGCTGTTCTCTTTTTTCCATAGGTCGCCAAAAAGATGTTTAGTGGAAAACCTTCAATGGCAGTCAGTGGTAATCTCAGCAACACAGGCTACTTGGATGAACTTTTATCAGCTTAATGAACAAATTTTGTAGAACCTAGAGGGAGAAAACAAGAATAAACAACAAAAAGAAGAACAGGAATTGTTTGTTAGAATATTACTTTATCAGCCATCTGTGGCTCAGTTTATAAGGAAGACTTGCTTCCTGAGTAGTCAGTGTGTTTACTTCATGAAAACAAATTTAGGCATTGTCTAAATGCCTTAAGATGTGTGAACTGTAATGTTTTAACACATGTAAACATAGAATATGATATTGCAGAAAACAGACATTAGGTAGTTTAGTTCTTTGAACATTACACCTAAGCCATTTGATGAGGATGAATCTGAGCAGAATGATGGTCTACTCTTTAGAAATTTTATGGGCAAGACCTTCAACAAAGCTTGTTGTGAATACAGGTTGTTTGGAATGTTCTATCAGAATTTCAAAGTTAAGCAAGTATTGGAGTATAATTCTTCTTGGACACTTCTTGGGAAATTGAGCATGTAAAATGGTAAAGTGTTTGAAATAGTGTTCTGTTCCATTTCAGTTGGATGTCACATGTCATAGTTGACGCCCTCATATCATTAAATATGCCCAAGATGCCACCTCACACGCCCTATTGGTTGTGTTATTTTTGTTCATATTGCAACTAAAGACAAATTCTATTTCTCTGTACTTTTCCCTTCATTAAATTGCTTGGTGTTGGACCCAAAGAATCCTAACCCAAGAATTTCTTCTATGCTCTTTGTATAATGGTTACAAACTCTGAGAAGATGGAAGAGGCACCACTCATCAGCAACGATTATTCATCACTATTTAAGAGAATCCTCTTGCACCACTTCTCATTCTTGTTAATTAATTTGGAGATTACTTCATTATGACTTCCTTTTTTTGATATGTGTAATGCCAGAAAATGTTGCCCCAGTTTTTGTGTCAATTGTGTTAAAATGTTATTGTTTCAAGTTACTTGAAGAGTTCTCCTGACTTACTGTTGTCTATTGAGGTGAATACGAAAATAATAAGAGTGGAAAGAAGTCTCTGAAAAAACACATTTTGTGTAGTTTCTTGTATTGGTATGTTTTTAGCAATTTTAAACATAGATTTCTCTTCCAGATAGGAATGATTTTCTTTCACTACTCAAGGAAGTGATGAATACTCAAGGAATTGATGAATGTTTTGAATGAAAGTTTTCCCAGTCAAATAACATTTGTTACGTCCTATTAGAGATCAGGGTGTTCCAACCTTTAGTAATTCAAGGCGTTTGATTGTTGACATTACCTAACGACCAGGTTTCACAATAAACTAAAAAAATGAGTGAAGCTATGCTCCTCTTAACTTGATTAATTAAATTAAAGGCATTTTACAGTATCATTTCCTAAGGCCTTTATATGAAAGAGAAAAAATCAGTCCACCTTCTCCAAACCCTATAGCAATACTACATAATTCAAGATACTCAAGTCTGGAGATGATTGGTATGAAAACTGTCAAGAAATATTTCCAATTCAAAGCCAAAGAATGTAAAGTTATTCTTCTTAATGCTCTTTCCCTGTTTACCCTTAAAATTTGATACTCTTGGAATATTAAAATGTTTTCCAATTAGTTTTTAGCATTAAACTATGTTTTTCATTAGTTTTTAGCATTAAACTATGCCACAGGGGTAGGGATGGCAAAGGTGTTCACTAAATATTCTACAGATTTGTGTCAACATTATAAATATCAGTGTGCTGCAATGATATCACAGATTTCCCATCCATGTATGGTTTCTCTGGAAAAAGTTATATTTCTCTAAAAACATCATCCAAAGGCTTCATAATATTGAGACAGGATGTTCACTTGCTAAAACAGATTTTATTTGTTTGTTTGTGTTTTTTTTGCAAAACAGATTTTATTTGTTTTTTTTGCACTTATTCAGCCATTACATTGAGTTTTCAGGCACACTTCTTTGACTAGACAAGATATAGTTCCAACACTAGGTAATGCATGCTGCTTAACGTCATTTTGTGTCGAATCAAATGAGAAAAGAGGTGACATGGTAGAAACAAAGACACCCAAAATTTTCATTTTCTGCGCCGACTTCACGACCCACCAGACGGTGCTTCGCATCCCACCAGTGGACTGGGGCCATCCGTAGAGGGAAGCTGTTGTGATGAGGACTCTCATCTAGGTATGTTTTGAATCAATGTGTAACAGTGCAAAACATAGCCACTTACTTAGACAGGGGACAGATCCAGGATTTTGCAAAAGGGGGCTAATACCGTGAGGGTAAAGTTTGAAACTGGAAAGTCAAATTTACGTATGTAGCCTCAATAGGAGCCGAGGGTTCTGGGGAAAAATTAAATTAGACCCTGTTGAATGGTATTTTCTCAGCTGGCACCTAGCAGTCAAAACAAGTAGTATGAATCACTAAGCCTTTTGGCTTTCTGGTTTAATTTTCCATTTTGTTGAGCCCACCAATGCATTATCATAGTGTTGTATGCTCATGCATGCAATTGCTTCTTGATGCCCTTCAATACTGTATCACAGACCAAATTAAATTGGTTGTGAAGATGCTGATAAGAAACTGATAAATCTTCCTAAAACTAGGATCTTTTCATTGAACAGGTATTAGGCTTCTCTTACTCTCATACCTACAGTAAATTAGGACTACTGCCATAATTACAGTAGGCTATATCTAAAAAAAAAAAAAAAAAAAAAAATTAGGCCCTAGTACCTGGTGAGAGCAATTGCTTTTGGGAGAATCACATGAAATTGAAAAAATGTGCAGAAGAAAAATACTGGTTTTTTGGACTCAACTTCAATTCCAAGCCAAAGTCTGAGTTCAGAGAGCCCGAGTCTAAGTTCAAGTCTAGAGCCTAGCCCGAGTCCGAGTTAAAAAAAAACGGACAAAAGTCCGGACTTGACCTCGAGTACGAGCTCTGTCCTCAAGCCCTGATACATAATTTTGTGGGTAGAGTTGTCGTGGTGGTTTGAGTGTACTGTCTTGCATACTAGAGGTCCCCGGATCAAACCCGGGAACCACTTGGAAATTTCGGGAGACTAAATTCTACATGTTCGGAATAGTTGTTCGCAGCTATGCTGAGGGGGTTTAAATTGATGAATTTTAAATGGATTAATTTGATTGTCCGTGTTTTCAGGGTTTTTTCCACCTCAGGAAGTTGCTTGATTAAGGACGTCCGCCTGCTGGTTCAACTGTCGATCAGCTCTCCAACACAACTGGAGAATTTTCCAGACGGCGGGGTGGGGGCAGCTTACCATGACTCCCTGCCCCCGCTGGCGCCACCCCTGGGCAATTAGAACGTGCCTTCCTCGTTAACTTCTGAGCACTAGTCGAAAAGAGAAGGCGAATCTCGCTGCGTTCATTCATAATCAATGTGGTATAGGGTCCGCGATGAGTCACGTGGCTTCCTGACCCTCAACTTTGTGGTGCAGCTTTGGAACAGTCTCATTAATGAAAGTGATGCTAAAAAGGTCGAGGGTGAGAGGCTGAAGCCTAAAAATCGCCCTGCTGGGTTATTATATGGTTGTCGACGTAATTAATGAGTACCGCTTATATCTTGAGATATACCTGCAGGTTATTGACACGGGCAATATCGTGTATGATAGAAATGGATATACCCTATTCGTGATTGATTTTTCCATTCATAATTTGCAAGATTTTCGTTGTGACCTTCAAAAAGGAGGAAAAGTCCACATTGGTCAATCCCTTCACCAAAGGTTTTGTTCCACATTTTGGTTCTTGTCGAAGGTAGAATAAACCTTTGCAATCACTGCTGAGTGTATGGATATGCTAAGGCATGGGTGTGTGCTTATGTGTCTGTTTGGGACGCTTAACTTGTAAAGACGATGTCTCAAGATAACAAAGATGGATACTTCTCATACTTGGTGTATAAATTTATCTTATTGAGCAGAAGATCCGAGTTGTTTTGGTGGAGGTCGGGGGTCATGTGAGGTCAAAAACCGATAACCTTGAAAACACGATATCTAAGGTTCAAGTTATAGTTAAAAAAATTTTGTATGGTACACAATTTAAAATATTTTATGCCCCTTACAAAAGAGAAAAAAGAAAAAAAAAACAATGAATTTAACGGAACATATTGCTTTTTTTGTAAATTAGTTTTAACACTTTCAAAATCAATATTTAGAGACATAGAATGAATAATAATAATTCAAAAGAAGACAGCACGATAGCTCCCTTTTAGATGAACAAGGTTCTTACAGAAAGAATTTTAGTTATTTATCCCTCAAGAATAATTTGTTGGCCCAAACTTTAAAAGTTTGAAAAGATGCAACATCTGTAAATCTTGGAATCCATACTGATTTGAGGAGACACACAACTATTGCTGGAGTTCTGAATGTTTTAATAACGATTATAGCTGTTTTCTTTGTAAGCCATGTAGGTACATAAGTTTAACGCAATATTTCCCTTTACTGTTTCAGATACCATCGGAGCCATGACTTAAGAGGTAGGTGTTTTATATATATAGGCTCTGAATATCTTCCAAAGAGTCAGACGATGATACTCAAACGGGGTGTTACCAACAGTAATATTTTTAATGTTAAGTGTTTAAACCAACTAATAAGCACTTCAGTACTGTAATTCTTTTTAGTTTATTCAAATGTCGTCCAGTTCTTGATATTTTTCAGGCACTTTTCAAGCTTTGAGATCGACTTAAGGGCGTAATCTGTAGGTTGTAGTGCATGATAGCGTGTAGTGGCGTACCTAGGATAGTTGGCACCTTAGCGGACCCTTTCTTCGTAACACACTGTGGCCACGAGACGTCTACTCTGAGAATGTTTTATTTACATAACAGGTACAAAATGACGTTAGCCTATCTTTGGGAAAGTGGTGAACTGGTTACATGTTAGAATTTCACATTTTTGTGAATTTTCATGTTTTCTTTTGGACTGGCTGTAAGGGAGAGGATGCCGTATAAGTCCATTCCCCTTTTAGAAATATTTGCCTTTGTAAGGTTGTTTGGATTCAAAACATTGATTAACATTTACATTTATTGTTTTTTCGGCCGTGGTATGGCACGTCGCAATGTCACAGACAGCGTCAACCTTTGCCAGGCGCGTAGCCAGGATTGTGTCACGGGAGGGGTTTTGAAGAAGTACGACAAGGGGGAGGGGTTTAAGGAGAGGGGTTTCCCCTACCCTTTTGGGGAAAAAACGGCTTTTTAGGTCTCCAGATGCAAAATGGTGCAATGTTTGTACCTCAAGCGTAATAAAGGTTATAGTTATCATGTGGTTTTTGCCATTATTTTTTTCAAGCTTGGGTCATGGGGGGTTTCAACCCCCAAAACACCCACTTGGCTAAGCGCCTGACCTTTGCTCTCTGAGAGCGCTCCTTGGGGTGGCACAATCGATAGGTGCGTTGAGGAGCCTGTCGATTGCTCATACAAAATGCTTCCCAGATTGAAAAAAACGACACTAGGGGGGGGGGGGACTTCAGGACATCAGGCTACGTTACGTTCTACAGGTACCTATCGAACGAAGACTTAACTTAATGTACAACCAAACAACATATACTTGAGTAAGAGTATTCCTCCCGAATTCCTACGGCACGAATTTATTAAAAGTTAGGGTATAGCACTTAATTTCAAGTACAAGGAATTTTTCATTCCATATTTCATGGGAGTACGGTGTAACGCCCGTTCATTCTCTTTCATAAAGCATGTAAAAGCTTTGGCGGCTTTTGTACGGACAAAGTGACATAAATTCAGCATTCCCATGAAAGTGCTGCTACTTGAAATCTTGACGAATTTTGAACTTCAACGTTAAAAAACCAGAACAAACATCGCTTTGAAAAGTATTTTTGGCTAATATCGTGTAGAGAGGGCCAGCCGTTGACAGAAAAAGCCTTCAAAAAGTTATGGGCATTTTAGTACAGGCAGTCAGCCATGCTAGATCCAAACTACATAAAGTGCTTAGGGGCTGGCACGTTTGAAATTTATTTTTATGATTTTTATGCATTTTATATTTTCAAATAATTTACTATCAGGAAAATATAACTACACTATTATATAGTATAATTTATATTACACTTGATTTGACTTGTTTTCGGAGACAATGTGGTAAAAATCAATTTTACGGAGGTGTGCTAAGTTGACGTCATGTTCTCATATGGGAAGACTACCCCTCTTCGGAACTTTTCTACTTTCGCCGTGTAGCTTTAGCTTATACAAGAAAGTATGTACTTTTTCACGGCGATCATTTGCCCGCTCACTGAACCTGTTTTTGCTCTCAAGGCAGTTAGACTCTTCACTAACCGCTCAAAATGGTAGGTGCACTTCACAAAATTTTCGTTGTGACAGTTTTTTGTCACTTTTGTTCCAACCAGGGGTGTCACTTAAGGGGGTCACTGTGTGAGGTGCTGCATCCCTTAGAAATTTGCAAGTGCCATCTGTATCGAAACAAAAAGCTACTACCTTTCATAATTCATTCCGTTTAATTCACAATCTAACTACGACCCAGACAACAGTGGTCCCCCATGCATACAACTCGACTTGGGTAATGGACATTCTGATACAATCAGGAAGAGGGGAAGGGTAGTTGATCAGGTAACTTACTATTTTCCCCTTGTACTTACAAATCAATACCAAAAAATGGGTTGACACCTTCCAGGCTTCTAAACATAAACGAATTTCATCCAAGCTTTTTTCAACTGATCAACTGATTTAATATGTAACATTTATGTGATTATTATCAAATCAGTGCATTTTTCTCTGCTTCCTCTTGATATTTGAACGCTGAGAAGACTTCTGTAACGTTTCATTTAACATCGAGTGCCTTGTGGTTACTATCACCACGGTGTTGTTTTACTTAATAAAGTGTATTCGTGAAAAATTGGTTTGCCTTCTGTTAATTTTTAGTCTTTTATCCGTCTAATGGTCTCTCTTGACATCAGTAGAAACATGTTGCTCAGTTTACTCTTTATTAGCAAACACTGTATAAAAGTTGAGGAAATAGAAAATTGCTCATCTCTGAGCAAAGAAAGGTTCCACAAAAGCTTAGAAACACTATTAACCAATGGTTTAAGAAAAGCTAGTACTAAACACAGTTTAGCAAATATTGCTAAAAATGTGTAATGTGCTATGTTGCCTAAACCTTTGGCACCATTACTGCCCAATAAGGTATATATATA
>WURT03003432.1:0-36262 GCA_009936505.3 Holothuria glaberrima
CTAATATCTCAAGAACCGAACATGGGAAATGAATGAAAATTTCACAGATTGCTAAGAATATGTTCCTCTTTAACATACCAAACATAAATTTGGCTCTGGACTATTTTTTTTAAGGAAGATAAGCCAGTACTAATTTCGGGTAAGTACTTTTTCAGAAGTCCCTTCGACCCTCTGGCGAGGAGTGGCGCGAATAGCAAGAACCAAGAGTTTACTCCCGAAGGACTTCTACTCCTCCCCCAAAAGGAGCTACGTCCCCAAGGGAGAACTTTCACTGCACATGACCAACCTCTCGACCTTTAGACCTTGACATCATCAGATCTTGGGTCTGTCATGTGCAGTCCCGTTCTTGACTGCAGGCTGAAAAGAGCAGATACACCAATGATGATCTTAGCCGGAGAATAAAGGCCAAAGTCATAGGATACCAGATCGTTTGTGCATGGTAAGTGACTTCTTTAGGGAGCTACCTTATCCTTTTCATCTTCAAAACAATCAGTTGTATCAACAAGGGCTCGTTCTACGAATTCCTCGAAGAAACAGGCTACTCTAGGGTTGGAGTATATCTGTCTTGGACTATTGTTATCAACACAAGATTCATTGGGTCGTAAATGTTCAATCTTTTCGTTAAATAGCTAAAAGCTATCTAATGGAAGAGTAACAACAATGCAATTTCTTACAGGGGTACAGGTGTTAGGACCACGCATACAGTACATAGTTCGACGTGTTCGTATTGTCCTACATGTCTTTCGGATACACAGACATTAAACCGCGTGCAGTCGTGTATGGTAGAGGAAAGAAGAGGATAAGTGTGGACGAAAAATCGCGCTGTGTGGTCGATTCTAACAGATTCTAACCGGTACTGTTTATAATATTGTGGCCTTATAAAGTCTTTTTGACATTGTTACAGATACATTGTCAATTTCGTATTATTTTGATCGTTTCTTGAAATGTCGGTGACCCGAGTTGACCAGAGGAACACCTGCCTTACGCGAGCATTTTTCTCATACGTTGCCCACTCCTGGCTGGGAAGACACCTTTCAAACAGATCAACTCAATGGGCAACGCGAGCATAATCTTTTTAATGAAGAGCTGAAGGCAAACCGCGAAAACTTTTCCAGGGTAGCACATGGCATTTATTAAAAATACGTGACGAAATACGTGGCGAAAATCGGATGCAACACTCATTGGACCTCTCGCATTTCATCTGTTCCTCCACCCACTCAAAAAGTGAAACATCTGTACAGCACTGTGTGTATTGGAAAGAGTTGCATTATACCCAAGCACATAAATGTCTGACGTTTCCATAAAACAGCTCCCTGCATCAAAAGTTGAGCAAATTGGAAAGTAGTGATTTTAAAAGCAAACTATGTAACATAAAATTTTGATCGATATTTCTCTTTAGGCGCAAATGATAGTGTGTGAAGACAATCTTTCTTTTTACAAAGTTTTGTAGATTTCAAGCACTTAATTAGTGTGTAAAAACTTAAGATTTAGTATATAAGTCTATGAAGCGATTGGAGCTTACTGAGAGACTCAAGACACCTGCAGTCCCAATTCACCCGGGTACAAATGCACCATTTACAGTGATCGCTCTTTCTCTGCATATATAGTGTAATTTCGAAAGTTCGAAAGTGTATTGCGATGTTACTAGAGGTTATGGACACGTGAAATGAATTTCATGATATTTTTGCATTCAATCTGACAGCTAAGTGTTGTACTTTTTGAAGTAATTTATGGAACACGAAATTTATCATGGTTGGGTGATTTTGTAATGTCTTGGTTTATCCCTCATAAGAGACATAAACTCCATAATTACGTTACAGCAAAGAAGTTTGTTATTCGTTGACTATGAAAGTTAATTCGACCTGTACATTGTCATGGTATTTTTCTACAATGGGATTTAGCTAAGGAGCCTTAGGTCCCATTGTTCTGCGTGCTGTGTCTAGATTCACTGCTTATCTTACAATGCGGTGTCTCTGTTTTAAAGGGGGTAAGCGTCACCCCAAGTTCGTTTTCAAACATCAGCTAAAATCTTACAAATCTCCTGTTCTTTCCCTTGCAAGTATCTTTCATTATATTTCGGAACAAAAATACAGCAGTCTATTTGTACACGCTATGGTACTTACTGTGTATAGCGTTTCTAAATGCATTGTATTATTAATATGAAAGATTAGACGAAGGAATAATTCTGCACGAATTTACCTAAAAGAAAGCATAAATAAGGTCACATAATTGAAAAGAGGTATTCCTGAATTATGATACCAGGGTTTACTAATTCAGATTGGGGTGTCTGCACTTTCCCTTTAAGTTTAATAGGCCTACTTGTCAATGATATTACTGCGATGTTGACATGAAAATGAAGAACACACGGCAGGCAATAAGTCAAAGTGGGTTCTGCTTCATTGATCCTTCCCATTAGGCAGTTTGGAAACTTTGGACGTACCATGCCTAGGTTTCACATAAACATCATTAGTTATCCTTCAATGAATGTCTTATATTATACAACACATATTATGTTTTTCAGAGTTGTAGCTTTGTACCGTGAAATGGTGTACAATATATCTCTGGATCTGTCGGTTTAGTTAACTAATTATCTTTCCCTAAATATAAACAGCCTTAAAAGTACTTTATCAATGATAACCGGCAAGAAGACGACGCCACAATTGGTACCAGGCAGACATCACCAGCAACTTCATCGAGCAAACGCTTGTTATGTGCGAATGTGTAGAAGACGTTTAATTCATGTGAATATTATTTCAGCCTCGCTGACTTGCTAAAGACGTAAAGAAATTAAAAAGATAAGGTTTCTTCTCATTAAATACATTACTACATCCTTTAATTCTTTTTTTTTCATTCCTTGCAGTCAGCTATTACGGTATAATGCTTCTACATGCACAATGCCAGTTATGTAAGAATAAAGAGAATTTTTTTTTTATATAAGCGTCAGGTGATGGAGAACAAAGTTGTTTACAGTAAAGAAGGCAAACAAGTCGTAGCCTACAGTTCTTTGCAACTCATGCGTTCTTTTTCTGACCTTTTGCACTATAGCCTTACGTCGTAAATAACTCTTAAAAGATATGCCGAAAATGAAATTTTCCCAAACTTGGACACTACTACAGGGAATGTTCACCTGTCGTGTCACAAAAAGAAATATGTCGACATATGTTTCACTGTAGTATTGCAGTGTCGATTGAGCTGGACTACATGCCGTGTAACTAGCAACTTCATTTCTTCGCATTAGCTGCCTGCGAATCCATGCAATACATCCAACTTAAAGTGTATTTTATTAAGTTGCTCTACATTTGACACTGTCATTCTAGTAGTTAGTATCGCTTCCTTGTGGTTTCTCTTTTGTGGTTTTCTTCTTTTCTCCTCGCTCAATATTATTTGTTTCTTTGTTACAATATAGTTCAACAGAACTGCAGAATGTTTCTACTAACATATCGCAATGTATTTTTCCTTAAGTTTAACAAAGAAAGAGCGATCAGGAAGGGTGTGGGGCGGGAAGGGAGTGCTCGGCCACTTGCAATGGACGCTGCTCTTAGTTGCCTTCTACGTCAGACAGTCAGCGCATGGAGTTGTTAGGATGGAGATGCAACTTACTATAGACTCTTTGAAGCAATTGTCGTTTCTGACGGTAATCTTGCTTTCTCCTCCAGATTCTCATCCCAGTGCCTAGAATACCTTAGATCAGTGATGCATTGTCAAAATGACAATGAGAAATCACACTCCTCATGTTGCACTCGTTAACTTTTCGTTGCCACCCGTCATGCAAAAATGTGAAATTTTCACCTTTTGTCGTTATTCGTCACACTTAACATCACTTCATTTAAATTAAGCAAACATTTTCTTTTCAACTAACTTTTCAAATGTTTCCTTATGATGGGCAAATTTGCTAATATCTGAGAGAAACGTACAGACTTGAACAATGTTTCCAGCAGATGACGTATTGAAATAGTGGGGGCACAATTCAAATACGTTATTTAAACGTTTGTTGCCAGTCGTTTAACTGAAAATCCTGATGAAATCTTGGACATCGGCGGAAACACACCTCATTTCAAAGCATGTATAAACAATGGTCTTTGCATTGGGATTACTTGGAAAAGAAAGGAGGGGATCACAATAAAAAGGGTTTAGTCCAAAGAGACTTAACAATAAAAACAAAGACACCTGTCCATCAAATAGTGGTGCCTGAAAAGACTATTTTGAAGTACATACTGCCTGACAACTTTTTGCTTTGTATCTCCATCCTAACAACTCCCTGGTCAGAGATCAAAAGAGTGTCATGTGTAATCAATGGGATGCACAAAAGAGGCCAGAGGGTATGGACCCCAACATCTCACGCATGGTAAGTGGAGGATTTTGGATAAAATAAGAGAAATCGGGAAAAAGGTAGTCTTTCAGAGAAAATGACAACTTGGTCCAATTCTTGCCACTGAAAATTCCCAAAATCATGTGTACTCCACTTCGTTTCAATACCGTACACTACTAGAACCACGGGCACACAGGGAGAACTTCGCATTTATCACATGCATTAAGGTACGGTATGGTTCATAAGTAGGTCTACATTTACAATTTATCTCATCATGGTTAAGTCATTGGAGGTAGAACTGGGTTGTAAAAACCAGCTGCCAATTTTTTAGGTACAATCGTTATGGCTTCACATAAGATAATAAAATGCCACACCACTGTAAGTGACATTTGCAGAGTTGTTATTTGAAGGTTATGCCTTGTGAAGGTCTTGGTTTTAAAACAGCCGAATACTATCACTTCATCAGTGACGGTCAATTTTGACACGTTAAACACCAATGTCGTTAATTTTAACACATTTAAGGTCAACGTTGACTCGGTAACTGATTATTTTGAAGGTCGTTACAAGCTGGGTGAGAATAAAAAGTACACGTTTTATGGCATGGAACTGAAAGACCACATCATGGGCAGTACATGCACAACCGTAACTTTTCTGTCACATGCGAGGAACACATTGACTCGCCATATTTCCGTGACAACAGTCACAAAATGTAATTTAGTATGAAGCAGTTTGGTAAGAGTATTGTTTCGGTCTTCTTCCCGCACTTCATGTGTTCATAAAGATGATTATATAAAGACTTAATGAAGCCGTGCTTTTTATGAACATGTTGCAGTGCATGACGAAGAAAATAGTTTAACAAGAAAATAAAATCAAGCAAAAATGTTGAGGGACTAGGGAGTTCCTTCAAAGAGAATTTTTCATGGCAAAGCGACGTATTTGTTTCGCATTAATATAAAGATTGCCGGTTTAATACAAAGATAGCAATGTTAAGTGACTTGAGCATCTCAGGTCTAGGCTATGTCTTCATCTGGGGCGACTGCCCGTCGCTAATTAAATTGCTCAGTCAAAGAATTCATCTTTCTTATGATTTACACCCTTTATTTAATCCCGCCCCTCCTTCAAGGGAAATGTAGGAACCGAACCTAAAAATTTGGACGTAACTTACAAATGCGAGCACGTTTGCAAGACGAAACAAAGAATAAACTATATGTTTATTTGATGGTGCGATGGTGATATTACAATAGCCCAATACCCACTAGACATAATTTTGCATAAATAACAAGCCAGTGGTGCAAACTACTTAAGACTAATCAAGCTGCTAATTAGCATCAAAATAAATTAGTCAAATAGTCAAGTAGTCATAGGATATGTCATTCCGACTAATTTGACTATTTCACATTCCGAGTAAATTTGATGTGAAGTTGAATGACGGATGTGATAAGCATTTCAGTGTTATGAGGCTTTTTTGTGAGCAAGTCAAATGTGGCTAGTTTACGTCTTGGTAAACTTGTTTGCATTTTGGTAAACTTACCGTATTTAACGTCCTCGCGACGGTCTTCTAAATTCAGATTTGCGAATAACTGGAAGATTTGTTCTCTTAATTCGGAGAAACATTTCTCGATAGTGTTGTGCTTTGTAGATTTATTGATTCCTTTTAGACTGCAGTCTAGGGCAGTAAGAAGTTAATAGTTTGAACAAGATAACTAACAAACAGTAAATACCATCTTGTAAACACATGTTTAGATTGAGTTAGTCTGCCATTCAGAACTGAGCGGGTTTTTTTATTTCCACTACCAGGAATATTTTCATTTGGCATAAATCATGCAAAAATGCGGTAAGTGATGCAGTGTAATTTGACTGATTTGGTTGGCTGTCCGAATTAAGCAGAGTTAGCCGCCGATGATAATTCAATCATTTTTAAATGAATTCATACGATTACCCACAATGCATCAGGTTAAGTGCATGAGAGAAATAATTTTTTATTGGTTATGCTCTAGCCTACATCTAATTTCTACCCGGACAGTAATGACATTCCTCACTGTTCCTCACTGTACTCTTAAATTGGGAAATGGAGGGTAAACTTCTCTCCGCGACACGTTCATAATTATTGTTTATTGTAATGCTTACACAGGAGACTCGTCAAATGATGGGGGAGGGGAGGCCGCAGGCGAACTTCCATTCAGAGACCTTCTCCCTTGTTGCCTCGAGTAATAAACAGAAGACAGTGTAATTTATGAAAATTACAGTTTCCACTTGCGATCTCGCCCAGCAAAATGTCACCCTTTCGAACCATTATCCCGCATGCAAGAAATTAGGATAATCAATGCATTCCCAACTAGTTGCAGTAAACTGTCGCTATTATGCAACACTACCCATAGTTCCATAGGAAACAGTATTACCATAAACCCATGTTAAGGTACTGTGCAGTTACTAGAAGATTACGTTGTCTATTAAAACCAATTATGCACCATTCATATCTCCTGGCCAATTGAGGACCACCTACCAAGCAATTTACTGTATGTAAGCAACGAAGTTATCATTCTGTTGACAGGCAAAAGGCTAACCAACGGTGCATATATATAGGTAATCATCGATCCAAGCACGCAGACAGAACCACAAAGTCAGAAAAATAGTAAATCTGAATCAGTTTAACTAGCAATTATCGTGCGTGGGCTAAGAAATTCCACTTCTCACTCGAGTCTTTCACCCTATTCTGAACAGACTGATATTCACAACGAGACCTACATCGAAGCCATTAAACAGACTTAAAAACACTAGCACCATACGGGACTACTACAAAAATGAGCCAAATACATTTTGGTGTACAATAACGGGGAGGGGGTGGTTTTTTGAGTTGCAGGGGTCATATATGGGTTACTCTCCGTAGATCAATAAACTTTGGAGCCACGGGACATACCACTTGAAATGGTACTCTGAAGAAACAAAACAGTAGCCTACCCTAAAAGGATCACGAAAATCGTTGTTGTAACGTTTAAAGCTAACATGCTCACTTGGGGCGCGGGTTTGGATGGCATCGTAAGTACGCCACCGGCATACGAGTACCTTAGCAAGTTACAGTGACAAACCGTCCCTGGACAAAACTGTATACGGTTCGGACCATTGACATGGCACAGCTAAATATACCTCTTCACTGCATTATATAGTAGCTCAATGAATGGATTTCAGATGGATGGGGGTTTCATCTTCACATCTTTCAAATCTCTAACCAGGCTGAGCTTTTAATAGTCTGTATATGACTGTATATCCAATATCATAATAGCAAAAGAACTGCTTCAACGTATAAATGCATGTATATTTAGTCGATATCAATGCACTATCGATTTCATACAGCGAAAGCGAAACAAACATACAGAGCCAAGCTCACATGAAAAATTCACACGACCCTATAGAGAGCTGAGACACACTAACAAAAAAAAAACCCATTTGCAGTCAAGTGGAGTGTTTGTTCATTCGCTACTAATAACACAATGGGAGTAATGATCGCAAGTGTGAGAAATTAGGACTTAGTCACTTTTACTTGAATAGGTTATAATTTGACGATTATTAAGTGGAGAGATTCTCAGAACAGTCAAATTACACTACTTTTCAAAAAGTCAATCAAGAGGCACAAATCAGTCATGCGTTAAAGTATGTCCACATACTTCATGTGCAATTTGAATGGGATGAGCCAGGACTTCCAGGCTTTACACCAGCCTGCTAGCAGGGCCAACCTGCTAATCGATCCACTTGCTCTTCAAAGACACTATAACCAACATCAATGGCGAATCTGCATTACCTGAATTCTATGAAAATAGGCAAGCAACGAAAGCTTCGGCGAGTTGAACAAAGATGGTTACAGCACGTGCTCCAATGCTCTGAAAATGATTAGTTATACAAAGAAGCTGCCTTTTATGGACCATGTGCGTGTAGCCATCTATGACCCCTGTCAGTGTGGGCATATCATGATGTCCCCAGTCAGAGCAGTGTCCAGGGTGCATAGTGTATACACGGGTCAATGTGGTGAGAGAACTTTACTTCAGGACATCGTTTCTTACTATTTTTCTGACTCCTCTAGAGTGAAAACGTTGAAGCTTTTTAGTTGCACCCGGCGCAGACAAAATCTTTTTCTCACCAAGTTGAATCGTACAAAAAAGCTTTTTTTTTCTTTTTTATAATCGGTTTTTGTCTGACAGTTGGGCCACCCCACTTCATTACTGCCGTTGTAAAGCATTTAGTGAACTTCAAATAGGAGAATTAGGTCACTGTAAGGAAAACACGTGGAGCCAATGGAAAATGTTTGTGAGAAAGCTTAGTACCGTCTAAAGGTCGCAAGATGAATGGCACTTAATGCTATAATAGCGATTAAAGATTTGAACAAACCGAGTGACAGACCAGATTAGATGGTTGTAAGTTGTCCCCAAAATAGAAAAGACGTTTGTCGTTTTTCCTATTGTCCACTTTCTAAGACAGATTTAGGCAATCTGTCATCCAATGCAGTTCTAAATGACAAGTGGGTTGGCCTATACTCTTTTGAATCAAATGCGAGGTGAGTTTTAAAATAAACGGAAACGAGATCACGAACTGAAACGAGAGCATGTTTGGGAACTTTATTACAATATTTTTTACGGACCTAATGTGATTTCATTTCTTTTGCCTTATCTATGCAATTCCTCTTTTTCGTTGTTAGCTTTGCTTCACTCATAACTAGTGGATCAATTGAAGCAATTACGGCATATAAATAGCATGGAAGTACTACCATTTAAATAGTAACTCGCAAAAATAAATGCATTCTTTGTTGCACTATGCATAATTCTTGAAACAAATAGTTTAAAGGGCATAGGCAGTCACCCCAAACTTATTTTGACACTACACAAAGATTTCTTATTTCTCTTCCAATGATCTTTCATGATAATTCCGGACTTAAAGATTGTATATTCAAGCAAAACCAAGAAGTTATTCCTCGTCAATTTCACAAATCAGGGAGAAAACTATTGTCAAATGATTTCCAAAAGCCATTCATGAAAGAGGGTAGACTAATACACTATAATCGAAAACTGGGGTGACGGCATCTTCCCTTTAATGACCCACATCCTTATACAATTATCATACAGATCCTTATGATCTAAAATGGCTAACAAAGTAGGAGGCTCGTGGACCGTTGTCGGGTTAAGTGAAGCGCATTCCTTCAGTCCTTGCAAGCGTTTACTACAGACCTGATCTGTCACGATGTTTGTTCTAATATAAATATTATGACCTTCGTCATTTTCTATATGAAAACAACAGGTCAGTAACATGTTCTGTTATTATTAAGTAAGATTATTGCTTATTAGCAACGCAGCCAGTAGTCCCCATTTTGTATACAAAAACTATATGACTTCAAACAACTCCAGACACCTTTACAACAATATCAAATCAGCCCCATATAAAATCTAGTACTCTTTTCAGACAGTTCATGACCTTTTTCAATTAACCAGCCGTCGAATACCGCCATTCTGTTCATTTTACACGTAAGTGATAAGTTGAACAACTGAATTATCACAAAGTCGGAAACAGCAAGTTACAGGGTAGTATCGTATGGTGTATTCTAAGCTCTAATATTCTAGACTCTTCAAAATAAATTATTCATCGCTATAAATCGCAACAGTAGATCTTTTCACACGAAGAACATAAAGGAGATGACAGACTAAACTTGACACGCTAAACTGGGCACACTGTAGTCTAGAACAAACAATTTAATTCTGATGTTAGTAAATGATACGAACTTTACCCGTACTAGGCTAATTGGCCCAAACTAAAGTACTTAAGGCATTCCTTGGAATCAGCAGGCATAAGGAGTGTAAGCTAAAATAAAAAAATCACTTGGTGCTATAGTCAGATTAGTTTACCCACAAGTCCCACCCCCAAATCTCGGTAATGGTGTCTGGAGGGGGGGGGGTGTCTGGAGGGGGGGGGAGCGAAACCGTACAGACAAACCGCTCTACAGATCGGTGCCGGCGATCCCACGTGCATCTTTTTTAAAAACTATTATGAATTCTTTCATCTGGGTAATTCCGTTAGAATATGTAACAAAAGGGGAGCATGCATGTATAAAGTGGCATATAACAATAGTGCTTCCGTGAAGTGGATCCTACGACCCACACCGACTGAAAATTTTTGAACGTCGAACGCTTAACACATTATCCTGTGCAGCTTTGTACACATCATGCCCCTCACCCACTTGAAATACAACTGACTCCATTGCGAACTCGACACTTTCATGAAGCTTGAAATGTAAATGTTTAGGCTATTTTACAGCGTTTGTTATCATTGTATGGTTATTCTATAAAGGTTACTCGGGAACTTAGAATGTTAGTTTACACTGCAGGCTTCCTCAAATGGCGGCGCGCGCCGTGGTTTGGGTGATGCGCAAAAATACTAGCAGAATACTGAAAATTAAACCAACTTGAACAAGCCCAATAAAAATTCATTTTGTCTCACAGAAAAGTAAAATTTCCGTCAATTCCTAACCAAGTCACTAAAGTTTATACTTTCACTAGTATGAATAAACAGGTCAGTGCACAGCGCACATGTACAATCAGTGCTTTGATTTTTCCAAGATTGCGAGATGTTCTTAATGCCACTTCAGCATCTTAGTAAGTGCAAATTGCTTTTTCTTAGTGGTTTCTTGAATGCGACGCAAATTCCCCCTTCGAGATGTTTTCGAAGGTTGCGTTAACCAATTGATGGTTTAAGAAAAAATTAGAAAATTTGTGGAAAAATTTTGTTGGGAAATGGGACAAAACTATGCACCATTTTGCATCTGAACCCTTTCCGAAACACAAAAAATTTTAAAAGGGGGAGGGACACCCCTCTCCCAGGACGGCGATTACTGAATTCCCAATGTGGTACTTCAACAAAAGTAATTAAGGAACACTAAGTAGTCTACGTGATTTTTCTTAAGGACTGAACTCACTTCCCCTATCGGGCAGTGAACAGTGTCAGATTATGTATACATAAAGGTTCATTTCGTTTGCAGAAGCTAACAAACAAGTTCATAGAACACCAAGCTAAGTCCTAAGTCCAATTTCATAATAGAATATGAACGAATCTTTACAACTTCCGAGGGGTGCGTATAAGAAAGGACATACAAAGAACACAAAAGCAGCCACTATGCTGTTCAAACATTGGCTTCTCGTGGCTTCTTTCTGAGATTTATATACTTTGAGAAGTATAGCTTTATAAGTATAACCTTTACGAGTTGCATTTTCGAGATTGTTGTGACAAATTTATGGCTCTATAATGTACACGAGATAATGTTACCTTTTGTGATGTAGGCTGCAGAAGGGTTAAAAGATTATGAGATGATTGAGAATTTGCGATCATGTCCGGGAATGAACTCGTGACGTAATGACATCGATGTCTGCTTCAATTAAGATCATATCGATGAAGTTCCCGTCTTGGAGTAAGAGTACAGTACATGAGACATCTGGTTATGTCGATGGGGAATTTACAAAGCAGGATTATATGCGGGTAATTAATATCCTGGAAAGACAACCCCTGTCAAGACTCCACCCAACCAAACGAATTGACAGATAACATGATTTTATTACTATCGATCTAGCTCCCAGACGCACCCACAAACACACACACGCACGCACGCACGCCCGAGTCAGCCGCCCTCATTGTTTCAGTTTCTTGTAATCTCTATATGCTGAGAGTCAGAAAACTTGAACCGTTATACATCCTACCCTTTAAAAATGACTTCTCTTGGAGTGCTATCATAATTCATGTAGAAACGATGAATTTGGTCCTCTGAAATCCCTGGATGCCCGGGGTTATTTCACTCAAGTGTTCAGGTGAGTGACCTGGGTATAACATATCAGTGCATACCCGAGCTCTATACAGTACTCCCCCACCGGGCGGGGTATATTCTCAGGGTTACTGTAGGGTTTAGAATCGTCTTGGAGGTTCACTGACTCTGGGAACTATAATAATGCGCACTGTTTGATGTCCGCTTGCTATTCGTAACCAACTCTGCATTACCAACTTAGCCAAGGGGTGGGGGAGGGAGCTGGGGTGGTAACTATCTATACTCACTTTAACTTACTCAAGACTTTTGACGGTTTACATTCTCTGATTTTGTCGGTAGTTACTTTGGCCGTTTTTTCTTTGTAACTCCACTCTAGTCGCCAAAGTACAGAAGCTGAATGTATGGTTTGCAGTTGTTTGTTGCCCTCCGAGTCCCCTAATATACCTAATTAAAGACGCAATTTCAAACTTGTATGTTGGTGGAATGTAATACAAGTCTGATGTATCCCACCTATATTGAGAAGACTCCATAGATAGCGATCAAATTCCAAGCCTTTTTACCGTCCTCAGTCTCTGTAATACCCCTTTTACAAAACAGACATACACTCCGCAAGATGAAGTACAGTTAACATGATTTTAAAAGATTCGAAACGACATAAACTTAACTACATAAGTAGAAGAAACTACAGACAGCATGTTTGCTCTGTTCATTAACAATTACCAGTTGCAGTTTTTCCTATTTGATGTAGTCAACATGTTCCGTATTCGATTTGTAAGTACAGTATTCACGAAATCAGGTGTAGCTTTTCAAATCGCACACGTCAAAGATATCGGGATAGCGCCGCCATATGTGCAACATTGTTGCCCGAAATTTCTGTAAACATATTCAGCATTAGCATGAAATGAATGTGAGGGACGAAAATTCAACATGACACGAAGATATGGCTATTTCATTATAGACTGACGAGCTTGCGATGAAATTACCCAGTTTACTCAAGCATTCGTCTGTTTATCCAGGGTTCGCAACTCCTGGTTTGCCTATATCAGTACATGATGAAGTATATCATTCCAGGAAAGGAACATGACGCACTGTGCTGTTAGTACGCTTTAATTCGATAAAACGGAAGCATTCTATAGGTATTCATCTGAGTTCACCGCCCTTCACTTTGCAGACACAAAAAGGCAAATACAAAACCTGATATTTCTGAACGAGAGCAGTGAAGCATTGCCCAATTATTCACGAAAACGAAACAAAAATTTAATTGCAGCCTGTATAATGTATACATGGTTCTGCGAGTATGTCATAATCTTCCTACTGTACGGTTTAAGTCAGGGACTGATGCCTTCTCCTCCTGCACCCATGCACATAACCTCCGTCCTCTACCCGTGGGCGGCGATCATGGGGGGGGGCAGTCGGGACATGTCCCCCCATATTCTTAGTTGAGGGACATAATATCAAATGCCCCAAAATATTTAAAGGTATGCAGAAAAAATAAATGTTACACACATTTTCGATATGAATAATTGTGATATTAGCTTTTACTGTAAATCGCAGCTGGGGAGAACTTTAGATCAGAAATAATATGTGTTCTGTGTCCTCTAGAATGCACCAAATTGCTTGACGTCTTGGGACTTTACCTATGATGGTCCCCTGTACCCCTGGCAGGAGGCGAAAAGTGTTCACGCAAGCAGATTCCCCCTCCCCAATAATTTTATGAGATCGCCGCCCTGCCTACATACTTGACGCCTATACGAACAAGCTGAAAGAAGAATCGGAAACTATTCGCCATAGGTTTAATTGATAAGGTTTTGTCAGACTTCTATCGAAACATTTTGATATATCCTACTTTTACAGTACCCCCGGGCTGCAAATATGTGGTTTACGTGTAAGTGAAGTTAAGCCCCGCCTCCGCGGCAGCTCCTTGTTCGGTGCGTAGTCATCTGCTGCTTTAATATGTCGTACAGATGTCTATGCTTTTTCCCTTCCACTATATGGCTAGTGTTCAGTGTAAATGTATGCATGCTCACCTCAGCAATCTGTATCGGAGCAAACATGTTACGTGGCCATGCATATATAGTCTTATACCGGCATGTGTTTTAAGTGGTCATGGTGTAAGCGCATTAGGCCTATTTATGTAGCCAAGGTGTAGGTCTGTACAGGGTTGAATGCAGATACCAGCAGGTACGTTTAGTCAATATTTCTTCTCGACCCGTAAATCTACAGGTTGACCTAAAATTACTAGATTATGTTTCCCATATGCAGAGTATCTAATTGCAAGCTGCAAGATAGGTAAGCAAAATCAAGTAAAAGTCAAACGGTAAATCTCTGCAACCAGCGGCACCCTCCGTTCGAGTAACATGTTTGCCTACGTAGCAGACAGTATTATTGCATATTACTTGTTTAGTCATAGCCTTAAAGTGGTACTGAACAAACCGAGTCCGCTCCGAGGGGTAGTGACACGTCTGGCTGTACAAAATAACTGACATGCACAACTGCACTGTGGTAACGCTAGTGGAATCTGTAGCAGTCTGCTAACAGTGTTTCAATGTTGGTAAAACGCTTTCTCCTATTACTTTTTATAGGCCTACTTCCTCGTGTTATGAAGGGATTAAACACATGGCCGTAGGAAGCGGGGAAAGGGAGAGTCTAAAGTCAAACGTGGTGAGACAGGAGTATGCATTCGGCTCCCTCATTCAAAAACGAAAACCTCTTTTTGTTCCCTCTCTAAAAAATGTCAAAACTTTAAAGATATTTTCCTTAAAATTTGCCTAATATGTTGCACTAAATTGCATCTAAGGGCCCTCAAATATTCAAAAATTTTCCAGAGAGGTGGGGAAACACCTCTCTCTGGACATCAGAACAGACAGTCCAAAACAATGCTCAACCCTAGCCGAGAACAGCTTTATAGACCTATGATCAAACAACAATTCAGTGATTAAAATTTTCAAGTATCACGAGTCTCTCCAGAGGGACGGAGGGTCCATATTTTTCAACATTTACTTTGAGTGAAGAAGAAACAAAAGTACGCAAAAGATGGAGGGTAAAAGATTTTTCAAAATACGATCATGAAAATAAATCACCATTTTCCACATTTTCTCCGGTGTGCTGGAGAAGGGGTAAGGTCCGCAGAAAGAGAGCGTTTTGTACCTTTGAAAATAATAAAAAATGGATGCCCCCGAGATATAGCCTACAGCTGAATTGGGAATTTGCAACGAATGACTGCAAACCCATTAAGGTTGAATTTCTGATCCTTTGCTGTTTATTAAGCGGCGTTATGGGTAGAAACTACTTGAGGAACAAATTAGCTAAGTTTGAATACCAACAGTTAGTTCCAATCCAACAAATTTTATCAATATGCACTTCTGCGGTTGAATTTCGTTTTAGAGAAGGCCAAAATAAAAATTATGTCAAATCTACAAAACCAAGCCAGCAGATTACTTGCCTATATTAACTCCGGCCACTATAAAGTTTTATCGGGAGTCTTGCGAGTTCGGATTCAATTCTGCGGGGGCTGCTGAACATTTAACTAGAATTTGACGTCACATGTATGCTGTTTGTGTAAAACCTACCGCATCTCTGTCAATTTGCTTTAGAAATAGCCTTAGATGCCATGGGGCACTGCAGTACCAGTCAAGAGAACAATCACATCAATATAACATTTCTTTACAGCTTTCCCATTTCTTTACAACTTTGGCAAGCCTGCGGCACCGACTTTGAAGACTTATTTGCATTAAGTAAAATCTGATCAGGTATGCGAATAAGATACTAAGCTGAGATTAGGTTTTAACTGTTCTATTATATACTAATTCTCTATTGGTAGTTTCGGTTTGTGTTAATCTTCAAAAAGTACCTGGATACAATTACAATGACTACGATAAAGATCCGACGCGGTACCATTTAAAACAGATTTGTAGCTATGTAATGAGTCCAATGTTGACGATAAATGTGGGCTTATAATTATAGTGTGTTGATTTAAAGGGCATGTGGCTATAGCACGGCAGTCACCCAGACCTTATTTCGAAACATGAGATAAATGGAACTCTCCTCATAAGTCAGACACAATCATGGGCGTGGATCATGGGGGGGGGCGGGGAGACGCGTCCCCCTGACTTTTTTGGAAGGGGGAACATCGCCGAAAAGTCCCCCCCCCCACTTTTTCAAAAAAGATGAAAACTAAAACTGTGATTACGAATTGACAACACGTAGTAAATGCTAAATTTAACCCAAATATGGCACCATTTGCCGTTTAGACACCTTCCAATTTCATTTTTTCTTCAAAGGGGAGGGGTGTCCCCTCCCCTTTGAAGAAAATAGTTTGGTCATAAGAAGCAACCTTCCAAATATTCACATACGGCAATTAAAAAAGCCTATTAATCTTTCGCATGAAATCCCAAATGATGATTTCGGGCTCTTCCTAAAAAATGTGCTATGTTCACCGACTGAATGTAACGTCAGATGGTGGCACCGCCTACCCTTACTTTACTTAGACCCCTCCCCAGGACAGCAATTCATGTATGGTGAAAAGTGTAACAATTTACTGTTCACTCACTTCACGAAGTGTAGTTCTGATTTACCCCAAGGACTGAGTAAAAAGTCACTTAAGCAAGCAAAATGAAAAAAAAATACTTCCCTAAAAAGTAGAAATTCTTGGTGATGTATTCAATTCAAATTTTAGCACCCAAATGTAGCACCATTTTGCACCTACAGTAGCCCACCTTACGTGAGCAAAAATTTTCAAAAGGGGAGGGGGTACCCCTCTCCTTAGACCCCTCCCCCAGAACAGCGATTCACAAATAATGAAAAGTCCCCCCACACACACACTTTTGGAGATGGATCCACGCCCTTGGACCATGGAAGTACTACCTCGGAGGTAGTACTTCCATGTTTGGACACAACTATCTGATGTTTAACAAAGCAAATACTGCACATTTAAGGTAAACCAAGGATTCATCCTGCATGAAAAAAAAAATGCAATGGTTAGGTCACAAAATGTTTTTCATACGATGGGTATGAGGAATACCCTGCAGACTGGATGGGCATACCGGCGTATCTTTCATTGCGGTCACACAGTATATGCCCTTTAACCAAGCTTTAGAAAGGAATCATAAACGAGAAACCACAGTCACTGGCTAACTAGATATTTCCTGTTATCAGCCATAAACTCAAGCAGCTCTGCTAATTAACCAGTTTACATGCTTCTTGCGGGCATGTGATCTCTGATCATGGAGTTTTTACAGAATAGCTCCGTGTTGTGATGATTCTCGTCATCCCAGACAGTTCCAATTCTCCTAACTAAGCAACGTTTAGCTCCTCCCATAACTGTGTAAAGCTCCTCCTTGTGCAGACATAGACCTACATTATTTTATTTTTTTATGGTCATGTCCTGGTGAGCATACAAGGCTATAATGTGTAATCCAAACACTCTCCGCATTGTGTGGAATGTGCGCTACTCTGCATCTTTTGAGTTTCCAAACTTTGATGTCAATCAAAGAGCAGTGACCAACTGAGAATTTTGATACCCCCACACTCAAAAAAATATACTTTGGGGTGACGATTGTTTGTCTTTAACTTCTAATAGTTAGAGCCATCACACATGAGTATATGTAGTCAATGGCGGAGCAAGGAAATTCGGTCAGAGGGGCGAGAATGACCTGTAGGGCGTTTTGAAGTAGGTAGATTATGCCTCAACTTAAAAACCTACAAAGAGGGTCGACAGGCGATTTGAGTCCGTCGGGGGGGGGGGCCGCCCCACTGACCATATGGCCCATCCGCCACTTTATGTAATAGGCGGTCTGCATGGGCTGCGCCTAGGCCTAAATCCTGTCTAAAGGAATTTACTAAACGTTGCCGTTTCAATTTATCGTCCTGCCGACTTTTTCAGTTCCCCGTGTTGTAAGCACTGTCAGGTAGTTGGATGGATGTAATGGACTCGGTGTCAGAAGAAAAAAATTATGAAGTTCCAGTACATACCGTATGTAAAAAATAAAGAAGGAAAAGGACAGACAGTATACCATACACTTCCTGAGTTGCAATATAACTACTGAGGATTATTCTGCTGAGTTGGGATTAAGTGTAACTTACAGTAACTATTTACGGAACTACCTCTCTTTACAAATTTGTTATTAATGATAGGCTACCTGTAGACACTGCCGGACGGTGCCCTTGATTTAGATCGTGTCTAACTCCTCAAACATAGCTATTTACTGCTGCCGAGACTAAAATATCTCATCTAATTAGAGTGTACCGGATAATTGTATTCTTCCGCGTAGACGATGATATAGCTTCGTTAACTAAATTACTTTAGCCTTAGGCCAAGCCTGTGGCGTAAAAAGCATGCAAGGTGTGTACGAATGACAACTTATTACATTATGTCATTACATACACTTATCAAAGTGTGTAGATTGGCGCCTGTTGCTACACACCATGTATTACGCACAGATAACATTCAGCAGTAATCTAGTATTCGCGTCTTGGCTCGGTACTTACCTTTCAGGGGTACGGCTTGTGTTCCGGTACAAAAGCCTAGCAGGAGGAGGCATATTGTCTTCACTACAAGACACGATGCAGTTCTAGTAATCCAAACCATATTCACCACACTGTTCCTTGTACAGCCAGCATAGGCAGCATTGACTTACTGACTACACAAGTGTGACTATCGCACCAATGCAATGCAAACTAAAGACACGTTAATCTCGTGTTCACACGATCCCTGCTTTGACAAGAGCTCCAGTTGAAGTTACTCGTGTGTCTCCGAGCTGTTTAAATTTACCCAATTATTTTTTCAATTGCAATTTGCTGTTAGAGGTGCTCGATAAACATTAGGAAGGACGAAACAGGCAGTGTGCACACCTTTCCCTGCACA
Organism: Holothuria glaberrima; assembly: GCA_009936505.3. Classification (NCBI taxonomy): domain Eukaryota; kingdom Metazoa; phylum Echinodermata; class Holothuroidea; order Aspidochirotida; family Holothuriidae; genus Holothuria; species Holothuria glaberrima. The sequence continues at coordinate 18,961 of WURT03003432.1, forward strand.
CCTACCCTGGTGTATGACTCAAAAAGTTGGTTATAATAAAGTACATTCCATCATGAAACAGTGCTGTAAGTTTCCTGATGATAACTAACTTTAAATCTCTTAAGTATTTTTTTTTTGACCTATACAATACGAGGGTGAAGCTTCTACTGTATTCCTCACAAAATTACAAAACCTGCCAAAACAATTTCACCCGGCCAATGAATACGTTCCACTCGAGATCCTCTACTAAATGATAGCCCACAATGATGACACTCGTGTTTCCTGTGACCGTAAATTTGATACTTTATCCAGTATATTTGCTGGTATCTGACGAATTCTCCTCCTCTGGTAAGTCCTCACACACGTAATCTTTCGAATTAAACTGATACTAGGTGCGTTCACCACTACTTACCAAGTGCTGTTTCAAAGTGACTCGAGAGTAAAGAGTGACTCGAACTTTTATTTCATTCATTCTGCGCATGTTACGGACCTAGTAGACAGTCAAACTGGTGAATTCGGGTGACGTAGTGAAAGTGGTAACTTCGAGTGATTCACAAAGCTCTATACGACTGACCCATGCAGGCGGCTACACGCGAATGAAAATTCCCGGAGATGTAATACGAGTGTCATGGTCTATTTTTAACAGGAGGTGAATTATTAATAGGGTTTAATCTTCGCGATAGTGTTCTGTATGGAAGGTCAGGTGAGTCCGTATGAGGTGTACCTTTGGGAGAACTCTGCCACCAAGAATCCGAACCTTAAAAGATACATTGTCTGGGTAAGTCTGACTAACTCTCGAATTTTGCTGATTCCTCTTCATAAAAAATTCGCCTGTTCGTAGAGGAGTTTCCCGAGTAGTTTTGAAAATGAAAAGCTGAAAGAAAACGGAAGAGCAGGAACTCAACCAAATTTGGAAACTTTTGCAGCAAGAGTACCGTGTAATCTGAATAAGGTAAACTCATCCCTTTACCAACACGGGTTATGTTGGTCGACCTTCTACACGTAGACAGAGTAGTTGACCCTGCCTGGTCATATCTAGGTCGTTCCCTTTCGTTTTCTAGAACACTTCAATCTCACTTCTTCTTTAGCAAACAACAGTGACCCGCTTATGAAGTTAAAAGTTTGTCGCCGTGAGTTGTTCTGTCAAAAGATCTTCTGGGTCTAATGGCAATTTGCAACACATACATATAGGGCGATCATCCTTCTATGAAGGATTATCACCATTGCGTTGACCACGTGCCGATGGGAATTGTCCTTGGTAGTAATGAAAGACCATAGATTTTCCTTTGAGTTTACATAATAGGACCTTGCAAAGACACGACGGCCTCCAGTAATAACAAAATATTGATTTAACTTGATTCAAGTCGACACACCGTCTTTCCTTGTCAGCCAACTACATACACACGGGTACTCCACATGGTCTATGAAATTGCACAAGAAAGTAAACACTGAAACATCGATAAATGAAACAATAGTTTGAACATATTTGAACATGTTAAAGTTTTGAAAAAGTGAAAATTACATTGCTTTAATGGAGAGAAAAGAGCTAAACCATGGCATCATGGTCCTCCAAGCTGCCGTCGGTGCTCAAAAGGTATCAAGCTTACGCCCTGACATTGGCAATGACGTAATAGTGATGAGTAACAGGTTTAGTAAACTACTGGATTGTGACGTATTATTCCAGCATATACCAGGCCGAATGAAGCACCTGTAGTAGTAAAACTTACTGTTTGTTTGCACAATCGATTGACTAAAGGATCCCAGGTCACATAAACGGCGTTTTATTTGTATAGTCGTGAAAATGATTAACGGTTAACAGATAACTGTTTTATCACTTTAGATATGGGGGTATGGCCCTTCGATGTACCCACCAAAGTAACTATAGGGAATGCCGAAAAATCCGAAAAGAAAGCCAATGAAAGGAACATCATACTTCAGATTGAATATAAGACGAAACAGTTACTCCAGTTTCAGCGTTTTTCGATACTAGCTCGTAGCCTATATGTTGTAGTAATGTATATGTGATACTTCCTATACACGTATACCAATCTAAAATAAGTAAAAACAAACTTACTTAATTGGTTATATATAAGCTTGATATGGCTAATTAAATTAGTATTACCATTGCAAACAGGAAAGCAAAAATATAGACCTTCACTATGTGGTCTTTGGTCTCTGCCGGAAATTGGTTGATATGTGGAACTCGTAACCACCACATTGGTGGTGGGGGCGGGGGATCTCAATTTTGGATTTTGTATCCCGACACCTTTTACGAGCCGAAACTTCAATGATTACGGGGACCTTCAGGATGGATGCAGAGGATAGTTAAAAAAAAACGGAACACAATGTTCCGCCAACCTCAAGACCATAATGGTAGGAACGTTTCTAATATAGTCGGGAGTACGCGGGTAGACGTATACATTTCCAGGATTTTGACATCAGTCGTAAGAACACATTTGGCTATTTCAAGACGCCGCCTTAAGAAGCATCCTTGTAAAGAAAAACTTCAAACTGCAAATAATTTGGGGGTACAACCCAAGTGCCTCATTTCTCTCGGTTTTACTATCCTTTGTAAGTGCATCAATCGTCAGGCTCAATATTTTGCCGTATGGCCAGTTGTAATGCATGTTTTATTCACTTTAAAGGGGATCGTTGAGTTAATAACTATTATTTTTGTGACAAAGTTGAAGGATATCATTGCATGACAATGCCTCTGATTAGCTTCATTACTTATGTATCACTTCCCGTAATTACCAAAAATGTGAGAAATTGTAGTTTTTGTGGACAGGGGTTGCATATGATATCTCATGAACAATAAGGTAAGACCACTATAAACAAAACCTTGAACAGGTCTACAAACAGTATAACTGCTGTTATTATAACCGTTCCGTTTACGGGACACAACTCAGAACTGTTCGTTTAGTTGATCAAAAAGTGTCTGGTCACAAATTAGTAAAAAATGATTTTGATCATTTATTCCTTATCAATGCCATTTTAATTGTAAGTCAAATGTGCAGAATCTCTTAGTTTGACCATTTACCATCAAGATGTGAGTAAATCTCAACAGTTGTGAAAATAATCATGCATTTTGTGAACCAACTCAATAAGCCCCTTTAGTGGCAGAGTACATGTTTACACCAATAGAATAATGTAAGTGAAGGAAACACGTCATCATTTCAATATCGATTTTACTATGATCAAGGTTCACTTCTCTTATTTTCAGGATTACCAAGAATAAGTTGTTAAGAACATAATATCTCATGAACAATTAGATAAGACCACTATAAACAAAACCTTGAATAGGTCTACAAACAGGGTACTATAACTGCTGTTATTATAACCGTTCCGTTTACGGGGCACAACTCAGAACTGTTCGTTTAGTTGATCATAAAGTGATGTATGTGAATGCTATGATAGAGTGTACGTGTTGAAATTAATGACGTTTTGTTTGATTTTATTTGTTATACCCACTGATAAGCTCACTCAGGGCAATTGCTCTTTGAACTTGCAGACGTAGTGTCTTTCTTATTACCCCCATGAACAGATGTACAGAAGTGTCAAACGAATGAGTGGTTTTATTTACACATGCCTTACGTTATGTACGGTATACAGTGTAACAGCCTGTTGCATGAAATGATTTCGAAAGTTTGGAAACTGAATGACTGTCGTTTGCTATTCAGGTATAACATTTTAAGACTCAGTTACGTTTAATTTATGCCGTTTCAAACTTACTCCACTAAACACGCAATGTTGTGGATCCACTGTGTAATGTTTAATGTAATAGGCGAGGGGTGGCAAGTTGCGATTAAAATATCGGCGTCTGGCATGACTTGACATATGTCCATTACTCCTTCGAGACCCGGATGTTTCTTCTTCTAGGAATACGCAACCATTTGCTTACTTTGGCAGCTTGAAGGAGAGCATCAAAATTTATTGGAAAATCTCAAATATCCGAAGAGGGGTACACGTTACACTAAAAGGTTACAACTTCCTGCTCCTAAAATAATATGTCCAAAATTCATTTTAAATTTCAACAACACATGCCAAAGTCTCGGAGGAAGACTTCCAAGTAGTAACAGTTCAATCTCCAAGAAGTCAGAGACTCCCCACTGGGTCCTGTCCTCATAACTTTACTCTCTTGCCACGTGACTAGACAGAGATTCACTCTCGTCAACAAGTTTTGCTTTAGCAGAACTTAAAATGAACTACCTATATCTTTTCCGATCTGACTGAAACAATTGGTACACACTGTCATATTTATTGTTACACATTGTCATATTTAGTATGATATTAAAAGCGAAACCTTGAGGCCATTTGAATATCCTCTAACGAGAAATCTTAATCAAAATGTACCGTACCTAATTTAATTAGCTTCTTTAGTTCGAAAAGGACGTTGCAGGACCTGACATTCTGGTTGGTTGAGATACGGTTTAATCAAATGTCACACGGAAGCATCACCGAGGGTTCTGTCACAACAGTCAAAAACACATTTATCTTTTGAGCATTTGTATAGATTACCCCTTTTGAAGAGTTCTGAATTTGAGGCTAAAACCTAAGTCTTTTGATGTTAATTTATAACGTTTTTAGACCGGAAAATAATCTTAAAGCAATTTCAATACTTTTTCAACAATGACCTTATTAAAAAAATAATTTTGTATCGTAAATTGAAACATGAATCCAGTTTATTTAAAGTGACTTCAAGACTCCAATCTTCAGATATGATAATACTCTGTCACGTTCAGTGTCTGTCAACAAATATGGGAACGATGTTAATAATAACTTTATTTGATCCACATACACGCCTGTAGAAAGACGAGGTACTGAAGTGACGAGATAGATCTGGAGGGGATTTTTCGGGGAAAATATAAATTTTAATTTTTTGCGGGTGATAATTTGGGGGGGGGGAGCACCGCTCCAGCCCCTCTTTGACTACGGGTCTGCTCACACAATGTATAGAAATAGAAAACAGGATTCATTTGCACCCTTAGAAGAGCCTAAGGATGAAAGGAGAAATTAGAGGTGGCGCTATAGTAGGATGGAACGTTCAGAGTTTTAAAAAATGATCGATACGCAATTCGAGCAACGTTTTTTTTGATGTTCCAGTTCCTTCCCTCAAAATTTTGTACTTGCATCTTGTCTATCATGCAGCATATGACACCACAGAAAATAGAGGGCGGTCGTTTTGAGGAAGTCACAGAGCAGTATGTTGTGAACTTAGACGATACATGGATCGGATTGCATGTCCATGGTAGCCTAGGTAGCAGGAGTGCGTTTGCTCACATACGACTTAGGGAATCGGCCTCGGATCCTTTGAATCGGGCTCGGACTCGAATACCGGTGACTCACATTAGGGCTCTGACTCGGTAGAAGAGGACTCGGGTCCAGACAAGACAACACTGGTAATCACTTGAAAAGGAATACAACCATGAAAATAACTTAACCCGGCAAGAAGGTCAATGACGTAATCATTACAGCAATTGTGGATACAAATGTCGCGGATTTCCTAAGGTTAACAGTTTTTGGAAATACACATTTCCTGTTGATTTTCCTTTTCAGTTTCGTAGATGATGAAATCGCTAAGGTTTATTACAAATTATTTCTCGCCTGCATGTTTAAGTATTTTAAGAGAACTAGCAAGTGACACTCTGACGCCACAACGTTTTTGTCGAAATGAGGTTAGTATAAATATTAATGGTCTAATTTACAGCCATTAGTCATTAGAACGGAAATATTAACTTCAAGTTGATCTTTTGTGTCGAACTATCATATGATGTCATGACACTTGTTACAGACTTTTGTTCCTTAAGATGAAGCTCTCATTCACTTTATCTTTCGGTTGAGTCTTCATCATAAACACTTATCATGTTGAAAAGAAAGCATTCAGAAAACTAATACCCATTTGTAACAAAAAATCAAGATCCCATTGACAAATGAATCTCAATCTGGTAATGATCAACTGAATAATGTTGCACTAAACGTTATGTCGTACGGCAAATATTTACTTTTACGCTGATTTTCGTTCCGTTTACTCATTTCGTGACATGGCATAGAAGCACTAGCGGATTAAGTGCGGAGCAACAGGGGCACGTGCCCCGGGCCCCTCACATTTTGGGGCCCCCACATTTGGGAATAATATATACCTTGGTTGTTTCCGGTACTGTGTCAAGTGTTTCTGAGCTGTACTATAGGGCCCCCACACAATTGCGTGCCCTAGGCCCCCCACACGCTTAGTCCGGCCCTGCACAGAAGTTCTTCCATGCTTATACATAGACGTTCGTCAAATAAACTTTGAGTGCATGCAGGTATGAAGTTTGTATAGAACATGGAAGTACTACCTCGGACCACCTTGCAGTGGCGCCGCCAGACTTTGGTGACTTTGGTGGGGGGAGTCCCCCTCCCCTTTGAAAATTTTTGAAAAATTGGGTGTCCTTACATGCAATCTGGTGCCACATATGCTACCTTTCAAGTAAAATTTTCTGTTAAAATTTTTTACCAGTTTTAGGTACCAAAAACCCGGTATCAGTGAGGGGGCCCGTGGTTCAATGGCACCTAAATACGAAACATACTGGTCACGAGTTGGAATGAAAACTGTGACGCATGCGCGCGAAGCGCGCCGAAATTTTTCGTTACCTAAGATTTCCATGACAAAACCTGCATTTTGAATCTGCATCCAGACACTTTTAATTGCCGAAATAACATACATGGCACTCAAAAGCCAGTCTTTTACCTAGTAATTCGTAAACAACTTTGGACTTTTGTTGCTGTGCTTCTCTGGGAGTTTCTATAGGAAGATATCGATAATGAGAACAATAATTTGGTAGGTTTGAAGCGCGCGAAGCGCGTGAAAATTTTAACAGTTTGCGAGAGATTTGCGAAAATTCTGATAGTTTGAGAAACACATGTGATAGAAAATAATTACCATAGATCCGTCGTCACTCGGTTGAAACACACCTCACCCTACCCCCTACAGAAATCTATAGCTTAAACTCCTTTTGGGATCATTTTAAAAATTTTAAATTTTTCGATTGGGGGTATGCGCCCCCCCATGCCCCCCGTGCCGGCTCCACTGCTTTCATGGATAGAATATGACAAAAACGGCCCTGAAGTGGTTGCACCGGTAGATTGAATCTCTTTTAAACTCTAGAAGATTCAAATAAATAAAAGGGTTGTTGAAACATAACATATGCTGTAATCTGAATGAAGCAGACTTTGGGGATAAAAGTGTTGTTAATTAAAATTTTAGGAAATGGAAGATTCTTATCCTACTGCATGTCTCCTTGTCCGTCAGTCCGTCCGGCCGTCTGTCTGTATGTCCCTGTATGTGCCTATATGTTTGTCCGCCTGTCTGTATCTCTGTCTATCTATCTGTCTGTCTGTCTATCTGTCCGTCTGTGGGTCTGTCTATCCGTCTGTGAAAATTATTTCAGATAAAAAGGAAAGTCACCTCTTTCTAATTTGTGGTCTACGCTGATGGACTTCACGCTGTCACACTACTTTCCGTAACACCGATTAATCCAAGTCTCTATGTTATTCATGAGAACTAATCAAATCATTGGGTACGCAAACTAATTTTAAAAGATGTACCTAATGTCCTGCCATTGTAATACAATACATTTTCCTTTCGATGTCAGTCTGAATTTATAGAACGTTCCTAAATGGTCATCTACTTATATTACCAGTAGTTATAACAATACAATTAACTCAGGAAATTTCTAAGGGAAACGCCTTATTTAAAGAAATAAAAAGCTACTAGGGTTAAATTTATAGGACTGTTCCTGTTAAATTGATACAAATGTTTCCAGCAAGGTCTAAAGAAGTGTATATGAGTTGTTCCCAGGTTACTACATACTGTCACTGTATGTATGAGGTTTTCATGTCCGGTACAACATCGAGGACTGGAGGAAGCATAAAGAAGCACTGCAGAAGTTTACGTTGATGATTCAATGTAGCTATACCTTTTGCCTGTGTAACAGGCTATGCAGAATGGTGGAGGGATATCTCCAACCGGACATTAGAAACGTTGATTTGTAAAGCCAGTTAGAGCCATAGCATGACACGTGAGTATGTGATGACCAACTGACTCGAGGGTTCTATTTTAGGTCTTCACGTTTCTAGTTAAAAAGTGAAACTAGCATGACATCGAATGGTTTTGCTGAGAGAACTTTCTCTTTTTATCATTCAATGAAATAAAAGGAGTGATTTCGTCACTAAGTGCCATCAAGCAGGGGATTTCCCCGATATCACGAGAAACTCTTCAGCATTTAAATACAAGTCCTAATTCGGTCCCGGATGATAACCATCAGATCAAACTCATGATTTATGACGTCAGAAAATGGCAGAGATTGTTTGTGGGTAAGGTCTTGTGCAGTGACAAAAATTACACTAGAAGAAGAGGTTTCGTTCATAGTAACCCAAATATGTTCTAATATTACATTTTTGTAAATTGTCTTTGTTCGTGCTGGAAGTCCAAACTTGGTAGCCTACTCCCTAAATGTAAAAGACTGAAATGCTACCAAAAGGAATGACTACAGCTACCACTCTCTGTTTCGAATGCCATTCCACTTCCCATCGAGTGACACTTTTACTCAATTAGAGTTTATTTCCACTCACATAAAAGTGGGATTTCAGTCGATTTCCACTTGACAAAAGAGTGGTCACTGCAGTTAATCTTCGAAAAGTTAATTTTCACTCTTTAACATTTAGATAATATGAACAGACGGTACCGTATTGAAATCGCGATTACTGATCGATTACCGCTATAAATATACGACGCGATTGACATCATACTTTAAAGGAGACATGAGAACTGTATTGAATATCATTGCCAGTACAATGGTAGTTGACATATGAAAACATAAGGGCTTGCCTACATATGCATCTGATAGACTTCGGTCTGCTATAATTTTGCCTGAAAATTTGAAAATCTGATCAGTATCATTTCAAACATCTTGCAGAAGTTTTTTGTTTAATTGAAGACATCAATTCAGTCTGCAGTATCCAGACCGTAAAATAAGTTGGTATAATGGAGTTAGTAAAAGACCCTTCCACACGCTTCACGATACAATGCGATAAAATTGAGTTGATATAATTCCAAGTTTTGTTTAAGCCTCTTTTACACTGTTTGCGATACGACATGACATCGCCAGCCCTTTCCAGGGCCGTAGTCTCGGCGAAATCTCTCTAAAGGCTCATTTTTGACAGCTTCCAGTGGCATACCTAGGATAGTAAGCGCCCTTCCTTGGTCACCCAATGCCGCCCTGATGGAGAGGTCCAAGTGGTGGGGTCTAAGGAGCCGCTACATTTATGTAAGGCCCCTTAAGTCCACATTGGTGCTGTCTTTGGCAAAGCTTTGAACTGATTGTGTATAGCAATTTTTATTGTTTAGTGCCTTTTTGTCTATTGGGGTGGGGGTTGTCTAAGGCCCGGGGTCACAAACCTACTCTTTGAAAACGTTATGTATATTAGATGGCTAAGATGATAATAATGCTGCATTTGGGTAAAATTTGAACTGGTTACATTTTTTGAAATTCTCTTTTTAGGGCCTTATTTCATTTTCTTTTTGGCCGGGTGTAAGAGAGGGGTGTTGGTTAAGGTCCCTTCCCTTTGAGAAATTTTTGCTCTTGCAAGGTTGCTCGAATTCAAAATAGTGCTATCTTTGACATTACTCTGAACTGCTTATGTGGCTTGGAAATTTTCACTTTGTACCTTAGAAAGTTTCTTTTATTTCAGTTGTGGCATGGCACGAAAAAAACTTTTTCAGTAGTCAAGTAGGCTAAAGTCTTTTTTCATTTAGGATTTGGAAATCTCAAGGAAAGGGAGGACTGCCATTCGTGTCCCCCTTTCATGGCTACGGCCCTCCTTTTACATTATAGGCGACTTTTCTCCTTTCTCAGCTATATTCCAATAATGGATTAATCATGTTATTTAAAAATTAGCAACTTCACCTCATCATTGGTCACACAAAATACTTTCCGGTGACAAGTGTGTGAAAGTTGAAAAACTTTTAAGTCAAGTTCATCTCGTCGTATGGCTTAATGTGGACAGGTGAAAGGATCTCAAGTAATTTTCAACTGTCTTGTCGTATCGTATCGGGTCATGCCTTATGTGAAAGGGCATCAAAGCCCCAGTTACCAGGGCCGGATTTACCTTTTGGAGTCCTAGGAACAAACTAATGTAGGGGCCCCCTTCGACTATAATTTTCCACAAGACTTCAGTGGCACAAGTCACGAAAGGGGGGAAAAGGTTGTGGTCACTTTCACCCGTCCCCCACTCGAAATGAAATCCATGGTTTTCCTTCTTACGTACATGTAAGCCCACAAAACGAAAACTAGCTCAGATGATCTCCACAAACTACCCCAAAAATACAATAATGTAATTTTGTGAGGCCCCTTTGGTGTGCCCCTGGGCACATGCCCCTCAGGCCCATGCTTAAATCCTACCCTGCCTTTTACAATGTATACGCAATAAGATACGATACAATAAAAATACCTGGGGTATGATAAAAAGTCGCCAGCCCTTTAACACTACTGGCGGCTTTTTCTTCATCTCTGGGATTGAAATGGTTTAATTCAAATTGCAAAGTGAACAACAGGCTTGAACCCGTAATGGTCGTCAGATTTCCTTCATTATTACTCTCACTTTATGTAATCAAAATAGGTATCATAGTGTATATATCAGCCTGGTGATATGATTTTCAGATATGAAACACATCAGCTTTGTTTTATAACCCACCATGATTGCCGGGAGCAGAAGATCACCCCAACCAAGGGCAGTATTCAGTGGCGTAGCCAGGATTTTTCTCACGGGGGCATGCAGTATGTTCTGCAATCGCCTAAGGGAGTAGTCTAAGTGGAGATAATTTCCCCCTCCCCTTTAAAATACTTTTGAAAACTTACGTGTCTTTACCTGAAATGTGGTGCTATATATGCCACCTTTGAAGTAAAAATTACGTTCAAAATTGTAAATATTTTAGGTAGTAAAAATGGCATCAGGGAAGGGGAGAGAGGCATGGCCCATTCCCATACGTCACTGACAGTATTTATCGGGGAGCTTACGAGGAATTGCTCTCGTACTTGCAAGAGTGTTCTTTCTCTAAAAATATAAAATGATTAAAACTGGATAGGTTCTATTCTTAAAATAAAACAAATAGAAATTCAAAGTACACATTTTTAATTCTCTGTTTTTGAGTATCTAATAGGATCAATGACATGGTGCAACTTGCAACGATTGACAAGTTCCATTTGCATCAATTTGAAAGTGTTAGCAAGTAGGCTACAAATAAATTCATAAAATAAAATATGATACGTTACGAACGAACTATTAGATAATGTCCAGAGCCGTTAATATAGGACTCTCATGTTATATGTTATATATCTTCCCCAAGGTACAACGTCCATTCAATTAAGCCTGTTTGGAAGGCCCACCGAATCTGACGTACCCAGCCTTACTGGTCTTCATACGGCCGGCCCCAAAACGAAAAGGCATGCGCCTGAAGATTACCATAAAAATATGAAAAAAAATACATTTCTTTAACTCTAATAAGCGAAAGAGAAACATATAAATAGATTATTCCATTGATTCAATTGTCAAACTATTGAAACTTGATACTTCATATTGCGTCACTAATGTTTTTATTCTTGGAAAACTTCATTCTAAGCCCACCTAATTTGGCTTACCGTAAAATGACATTTAGGTTCCTGGGAAGTCCCCGGTTAGCCACATGGACAAATCCAGCCTTCTACAAAAAAAACCAGTCACATTTTTGTTAATCATAATTAACTGCTTACTTGGCACTCTCGTGACACTTAAAATAATGAAAATGACATGCAGTGCTATCGCAAGAAATGAGAATCTGCTGATGTTGCAATAATATATTTGTCTGAGTGGGTGTACTATGTGACCAGCAAGTTATAAGTAACTATAGTTTGATTAAGCAGGGTACGTCAGATAATGCAGACCTTATGCATATGACGTCACAAAACACAGGCAGAGGTAAGCGCGTATCGTTACGGTCTAGGAAACTCTGTTATACCTTTTTGTTTCTTATCTTCTAAATATTTTTCTAAGTTGTGTTTTTAAGATGATATTTGCGTTATAGATTGCTACCCCGTTAAACTTTTTGTTTGCTCTAGTATCCTGTCTTTAATGATACTGTAACTCTGACCTGTGATATTTATATATGTGTTGATTGACGGAATGAATGAATGAACAGTACAGTACAGTTACAAAAATATTAGCAAATATTGAATAACTCTTTTTGATAATTATAGATACAAAAAATTAAGTCGGAAGTCGGAATTGAGTCAGAAACCCTTCCCACTTGAAGCAGGGGTTTGTCTAATGGCAACTTCCTGCTTGAAGCGTGGCCTTCGTAACAGGGATGTGGAATGGAGGGAGTGGGGTGCTCAGTGTGTCTAATTTTTTTCTAAAATTAATTAATAACTGCAAACACGCAGTTTGGTCGAACTGTTGTTTAAATTTGGCGCCAGTGTGGAAGTAACCCATCCTCTCAATTCATTAGTGGATTCGGGTTTGAGACAAAAATTATGATAGACGAAAGCTCAGACTAAAGATCATACGTTATAAGTAGAAGGTGACGTTAAATTTGGTTTCATTTTGCTTTGCATTTATTTCTCGGAGAGCACTCTGCTAGATAAGCCTTTTAGGTTTTTGAGAGCTCTACACTGTTTAGTTACTGTTATTATCATGTACCGCTAAACATAATGTGTTATGAAAAGCTATTCCTCTGTACATTTTTTATTCGTGGACAAAGAAATAAATTAATTTAAATGAATAAATTAATTTAAATAAACCAAAATGTACGGAAGCGCATTGTTGTCACGTAAGTAGTTTTTTTTTTCAACTTTCCGTACGTTCAAAAATCTTTTTGTAAGTTCGAAAATCTTTTCGTACGTTGGAAAAACTTTTCGTAAAAAAACTTTTCGAACGCACGAAAAGATTTTCGAACATACGAAAAGTTGAAAAAAAAAAAATACTTACGTGACAACAATACGCTTCCGTAATAATGCAACATGACTTTACTATTTTTGTCTTCAATAGGCTAGTTTTCTTTCAGTTATAAAATCCTAAGTAGTTATTTATCAATGTTGTTCGATGTGAAACCCCCGGGGAATTAAAAGAGTTACCCAGTCAAATGAAGGTATTAAAATTACTCTTTTTCCATGAAGACCTATGTAGTTTTCAGTTTGCCACATGACTATTGATAAAAACCTTGACTTTTATTCAGTTACTTCCGGGAGAGAGTGAACAGTTGACGGCTGATATTGACTTAGTGGTGGGGGTGGGGAAGGGGTTCCCCCTCCTCTCTGTATGATTTCGAAATTGTGTCTTTTAATGTAGCTGGCGTACTAAAGGAAAGGACATATACTTGTGCACGCTTTTATCTCATCATTAGGTATGCCAGGGGTTAAAATGAGGACCCAGATAGGCCTATTAAATGGTAATGCGCATTCCACCTCTACCCACTAGCTGCATCTCTTAACTTGAACAGTTCAAGGTCAATTGGAGCTAAACAAGGCATTAAATAATAACAATACGTCAAAAGGTATTTTTGTTTCGATGTAGTTTTCTATTAGTACTCAAGGTATACAACAAACCCACAGTATTGGGCATAAATATTCCGCGTGACTGGATTGTTGCAGTTGCATGAATTACGATATTCTTTGTAAAACGTCATTTTGTGTTGTCTAAGAAATGTGTTAAATTTTGAAAGTTGTTTTTTTTTCTCCTTTACTATTTTTGTCTTCAATAGGCTAGTTTTCTTTCAGTTATAAAAGGTTTAACTGCATTCGAAGGTAAACGTATTTGCCCTTTTAATTTTAATTGGCGATAGGTTAATTATTCCTCGACAAACAAATATATATGGGAAGGCGATAAAAAGCACCGCTTCCAGAGATGTCAAAGCCAGTAAATAAAACTCATGAACTTTAACATTTTACTACAATCCCTTCGTTTAGACTTTTGTTCACCAAATACTGAAATACTTGAAAACACGCAGGGCTAATACATTTACAGAAGCCTGGTTTAATTTGTTATTAGTGTTATTCGCTTGTTATTCGTCTCGACGCTCATGTTGCGTTGAGATACTTATTATTGATAGGAAAATATATTGCAGTTGATCTTAAGGGTCCTTTAAATCGAGATTTGTGAAATAATCTGCTTTTTAATGCTGTCTGAAACGAAACCAGTTTTTTGAACAAAAGCTTAGATAAGAGAACAAAGGCAAATAAAAGTGGAACAAAAATGGCTGCGTAGAATAAGAACTGACCTAGTCATGTCAATGAAATTTGCCAAGCTTTTTAACAACTATTTTCGTTTTCGCTATTTTTGATTGCAACATCTTATGCATGAGTTATGATCATGGAACTTGCATGGCACGGGATTTTCCCTACAATGATTTTATCAATATTAATACCTCTAGGCCTATACCGGCATATCTAAGTTCTATCGTTTTTCTTTGACACAAAGTTACCGAAGAGCGGTAATGAAACGAAGCTGCAGTCCATGTATAAAAAGCTTATAACGTAATCAAGTTTTCGGAAGGTGTTTCGTGTTTCCCATTACATAAAGATTTGAAAAAAGCTTGCGGGAATTACGAGAAGTGGCGTAGCCGGATATTAGCAGTAGGGGGTATCCAAAGGGGGCTAGGGGAACAGTTGAAACTGTAGGTTTGAGCAATAACACTATATTCTTTTCTTATTAGGGGCAATCGGGCGAAGCTCTGACATGCAGGAGACAAATACCCGTACCCGTCAAGCAATGCCCCGATTACTAGCCACTAAACCATAATTGCTGAAAGGAGGGTGTCCTTCTGGTAAACGTGTAATCAGATCAAGTTCTTGAAAGGATGTTATGTATCCACGTGGGCGGTAACCTGCGTAGCTGGAAACACTGTCTCATGAAATCAGTGAGACAGTGGAATGAAGCTACTAATAAGCTGCCTGCAAGGAAGGGAGGGGCTTCTGCTCACACTGGCAAGCTGTTCCACTTTGTTTACGCAGAAGAAAACCTGAGCGGCCTTGGCATTTGTGCACACCAATTTTAAAGAAAGGACGAATAAGATAAAAATATCAGAGGGATGCAAACATATCGATGTCCAGGGAAGGGGTAGGAAGGGGTCGATACATAAAATTCGTGTTGACTTCCATAGTATCAGAAAGGTTCTCCATGGTGATGAAAACAGTGACGCAACCAGTTTATGAAATACCCTATGAATACTACAGTGGTGGTGCACCAGGGTTTTTCGACGTATACAACTCTGGTACAATATTTTACATGTTTAAAAATATGTTTTGCATAATACTGAATATCCTTTACCGAGTTTGTTGCTAGGTCAGTGTTTCGGTAAAATCTGGCTGGTAGAAACCCGACCTTATGGGAAGACTGCGTATTCTACCTAAGGTATATCCAAGTTATGTCATAACTTGGGGTATACGGTAACTATTTGGCTTTGCCTTCTCCACAGCGCTTCGAAAGTTTTGGATCTATACTGAAGAGTCGTCTTTATCCACCAATGTAGCCACTAGCCTATAGACCTTATGCACTGACGTCACGCGACGTCACTTTGGATGCAAAACAATGAAGCACATGGCAAGCACGCAGTAGATTGGTACACGCGTGCAGTAGACTTACCCACGTATATGCGATTGGTTGACAATTCAGCTGTCTGCTTTGTTGATGTAACTTACAATGATAAGCACTTGCCTCCCAAGCGAGGGAGCACTTTCTGCTGTGTGACGTCATATGCATAAGGTCTATAAGACTCATGGCATCCCCGACGGGTGTATCCTTACACAGGGTGGGATGATCATTTGCGTCCCTCCCGGGCCGGCACCACCTGCAACACCGTCATGGGTAGCCGGATTCAGGAATGGCTGTTTTACCATGTTTGTCAAGCGATCCGTACAGCAACTAACTACTTCAAATCAAATTGTCGAGAGTAGGTCCCGGGAAAGACAGAGATATGGAATAGAAGAGATTGGTAGCAAAAACACGTAGTAAGAATGTAGGTACGAAATTTCTCTGTTTCTGAAGTATCTACAGGTTTTTCATCCTTCATTTTTTTCTTTTCATTCTTATTTCGGCGTTTGGTCTAACTAGTTAACAAAACAGGTGACTGAAGTTTTCTTTTATCATTTTCGCCCACTTGTCATTCCCAACCGATCAAAATATTTCCCGCATGGCCAATAACCTCCTTTTTACGGTTCAACGTTTAAACATTTGAGAAACATATGTTTAAAATTTCCGCAAAAGATGAAGATTCAACAAAATACGACATGTCTCCATAAACAGATAGTTATGTGTACATTAAGATGAGGTTCCCCTTCATCAGTCCTATAGGGGTTGCTAGGGTTTTTCTTCTCACCGTCAGTTTGAATTTGAAAAATTGGTCACCGTCATGCTCTAATCAAATGGTTGTGTTTTATTCGAGCATCACTGTGGCAACCATCTATCTGCCGTGTCCTCTAGATTCTACGGTCCATGAAAACCAGGCCCCATGTGATTACATGCCACATGTGGTTAGTTTAACAAAAGTGACAACACGGGTGACAATTGACTTTTATCTCGAAAAGCTCACCCGTTAAAATATTACAATTTTCCTGCTTCGGATATCAGTATCCCACTCCTGCATCAAATGATGCCGACAGCCATTCCATAATGCTTGGATTTCATTGTTGACAGAGAACAAAATTAACTTTATATTCAGGTTAAAAAGGAAAGGTTTTATATGCTAGTGCACAGTGCAGCTTGTTTTTTTTTTTTTTTGTTCCTTTTGCTGTTTTATCGATTATCTTGAGGATGAAGATCAATAAGAGGTTATATAATTTTAGATGCCATATATTTCGGGGGGCTAAATTTGCTTCTGACATATCCGCCTAATACGACCCAGTCTTTTGAATAACATGTGAAATATTTGATCTCATTGGCCAATTTATGAAGGGATCATGTTTGTCCAAGGTCCACCGTTCTCTCTTTATAGACCAACTTAAGGTCCGGCAGTAAAATCCAAACCAGAAACACCAAACCTTCTGCGATTCGCATTTGACACAGCACACATTGCTCTTCATATGGGTGTGATGTATGTGCGTGTGTTTTTGCGAGTGTTTGTGTACACGACCCGAAGGCTCCAAAAGCGTTACCGGAAATGCGAAATGTCCAGGACATCGCAACGCAGAGAAGCTTGGGTACTGAAATACGATGGACAAACGAAAAAAGGATTTCACTTCCATTAAGTATGAGTAGAAGATTTCAATCCAGCAAAGGATGAATAAACAAAGTTCTTAAAACTGATATTTAAACAATG
>WURT03003433.1:0-16887 GCA_009936505.3 Holothuria glaberrima
TGAGGGATCTTTATTTATCTTTATTATTCGGATGGACTGCTTAAACGTTATTCCAATACTTCGGACAAGGCTGTGTTGTGTATTTCCCTTTTCTTAAACAGGCAATGCCCCTTTAAGATTGTAGAAACCAACTTGCTGGGAAGCTTTTTCCTTCGAAGAAGTTAATTACATGCAATGAAGATAAGGTTTCAGCCTTTAATCATGGAGCTACTACGTAGTAGCTCCATGCTTTAATTCAAAAGCATGATTTCTAGTTTGAAAACACCAGACCTGCAGGAATGGAGTCGATTTCAATCCAATCCTGGGGTGATATAACATAACGTGAGAGGGTAAAGGAATTGGCCCTTTTATTAGACAGAGAAAAAAGTTTCAATATTTTTTAACTTGAAGGCTGATTTTGCCATGCTGGCAACAATCCAAAGCTTTTTTCGTGAAAGAAACATGATTTAACTGGCCACTATTGCTACGCATCTCAACTAGACTAGTGTAACTCAAGTGCCATTAAAGTATGTTCTTGTTTTATGAAACAAACATCCCACTGTAATCGAGCATCGACTTATGTTTGAAAGTGGTGTTCTAATTAAAGTATTTAAAATCTTTCATTACGCACGACAACAAGAAGAGCAAAAGAGGACAGCACACGCCAATATTATAGGCTTGCACCAAAGTAAATTGATACAACGCAATTAACTGACATCTTCACTACCGAATGCGTAGTAATATCTGTTATAGTTTACAGAAACGTGAGGCTTAAACGTTAAAGCTGGATTTCGGGTTTTTTCTCATTAGTCAATATTGACGGAAACTAACGGCGAATGTAAGTGACGCACTTGATGAAAGGTTTATGTATGGATGGTTCACTTATTCCACCTTTAGTTCATTTTCCAGCATTTAATCATAGAGCTACTACGCAGTAGCTTCTTACTTTAATTCAGAAGCATTATATCTAGTTTAGACCAGATTGTTTTCCACCTAGGAGTGTTGTGCGGAAATTTTTAAGATCCAGATCCAGATTTACCATATAAGGTTTTTGTAATGGAACGTCCCGTTATATCCGTTCTTTCAGCTTGAAATATAATGTCATTTTTGTATTGGATAGTGACTTGGTTAAGCACTTTGCATCTTTTGTTTTCACCACATGCCCATTGAAATGACCAACTAGTTCCTTGCACTCTTTACATTTCAGACACCGCTTTTGGAACACGCAAACTATTGGTAGCCTCCCAAAATTAAAATCTGTAGTTAAAAAAGTTAACTCACCAACATGATAGAACACGTGCCCACGATGCATAATATGAACTCTTTCATCTATCCGTAAGATAAGGAACACTGACTTGTTTTGTACGTCATTATCGCTGAAAATTTAAATGTCCTATGGATACTTAAGTTTATCTCTATGCTTAGCCTTGTAATGAGATTTACAAGTAAAGAACATTAAAAATAATAGTATTTGTACAATACTGTAAAGATAACATTGTGGCATAAATACAGCTTGTCTTATTGATTTCATTTTGTCCTTTTTTATAAAACCGTGGCTTAAATTCTCGTTACTTTAACTCAGCTTTAATCAAAATGATTCAAAATTGTATTCAAGAAATGCTGTAAAATATTTGCGTATAGGTTATCATTTGCATCCCCAATAACACCCCTAACAATGCCTGACACAAGGCTGACAGAACAAATTTAAGTGTACGTAAAAACTTAAATCGCCATCATCTGCAAGTATCATACTTTCAATGAACTGAAGCCTTCGACGTTTGTGTGTGCCATATTATCTTCAAAAGTTCATGTCGAAACAGAGTCCTAACTTAAGTGATAGGCTTTGTTTAATAGAAAAACTACTTTTTACGTTTTCGGTCAATGAGCAAACATACCTATTAAACTGCTTATATTCACGTAGACGATATTTATTCAGACTTTGTTACCTTGCAGGTATTTAAATACAACTTATTAAAGACGCAAAATTATCATACGAGATGTAAAAATTAGGTTTGATATCACTGTTGTTTTAATTTGACATGGTTTTTTACCATAATTATTCTCCTGCTTTCTGAAAGGGGTCAAAACGGTTCGCGAGGAGAAAAAATTGAAATCAAACAGCAAATTAATATGTAAATTTTTTGGCTGCTTTCATCAGCTGTAGTCTATGATAAACGTAAGCATCTTTGTAGAATGAAACAAGATTCATATTAGCAACGCTGAAACTAATATAAAAAATAATGATATGTTCATCTCTACCATGAAATATTAGTGTTCAAATGATGGACTAATTTTAATGCCACAGATGAACATTTTATTGGAAAATTAGAGAGGATTCATTTTGTGCACATTTTAAACGAATGTGAAATTAAAGCTTTATGCTACCATTATACATAAAATATGAAACAAAATCACTCTACAGTATATAACTATGGACCATGAAATGTCAACCGAAACTTTTATTGTATGAACGGGCTATACTTACTATTTAAATTTTCACAAAAGTAAGACGGAAAAAGAAAAACAAACTGTTAATTAATTCAATTTTTATTGTGTAACAATTATACATTGCTTGATACAACGAAAGAGTGTATCGGAAAATAAATCCTACACAAGAACGATAGCTGAAACTCTCCTTACGCCTGTACCCCGCTCTCCCCCGTACAATGTTGGGGACAATTAGGCCAATTTGGGTTGCATCTTTCCAATTGGAAACAACATTTTACTAGGGGACGGGGATATAATGTGATGGGGGACATGGAGTGTCTTGGGGGTCTGCTGTTCCGTAAACCGTACACGACATCATACATGGAAACAACGGTGGGAGGCCTTCCAACAGATTTTTCCAAGACTGTCTGAGAATGAGCAGCATTTTTAAATGTTTTCTGAGAATGTGGAGCTATAAAATGAAAATGTTGGTTCATGTTTTCAACGTAATAATCATCATTTTCTTAGGATGAAATTATTTGGGCAAATTCAACTTTAATAAAAAAAAGATTTTATCCATCAATAATTAACGGTGGTCACTGCTAAATAATCAACTTAAATAATTCGGCACAATTCTCTGCTGGAGACATGCACACGAAGTCGTTACGTCCCTCTCCCCCAAAGTGTACATAAATATTACAAACCATCACAAATCGGACCAAATCCCTGTACAACGATAAACGATATTTAGCAAAAGTTTCAATTATCAGATGACTTTTATTCAGTACTGTTTATCGTGGCGCTATTTCGTTTTGGAAGTCCTGTTACATAGTGTTCTTCCCCTATTGTTTAAAGCATTGAGCTGATATTGATAATTTTGTGAAATTTGGAAGGGTACTACATGACAATGCGCACAAACAGCATAACTATTCATTTTTCAAATCCAGCAATTATTCATTCAACTTTCAAATCTAACAATTATGCAAAAACTTAAAATTAGGAACTTTTTGAACTTTGCTTGTAAGGGTCATGTGCAATTATGATCAATACTAATGTGAAAAAAGTGTCTGGTCACAAATTTTCGAAAACCAAATCGAAACTTTAATTAATAACTCATGAAAAGTTTATTTGTACGTAGGGTATGGGAATGATCTTAGTCTGTCCGTTTATCATTAACATATGAAAAAAAACTTGACAGATTTGGAAAAGCTTTAACCAAAAATTTGGATAAGCTTTAACCAAACTGTTACTTTTGTTAAACGGCGTGAGCGCTTGGCTTCCGTAAAGGTCGTCTATTCGTTGTGATTTGTGGAATTCCGCAACACTGCCCCCAAGTTTAATATATCATTATTATGCATAGTGATCTCACCAATTGAAGAACGACTTCAAAGGCCATTATAAGTGATACAGTTGGTTTCACCTTGTGAACATTTAAGAAATGTCCCATCTTTAGCTTAAAATTGAGACCTTGTTAAACTCTTCCAATCTTGGACAAAACTCGTTGGAACTCCTCTGCACCCAGCTCCCCCGTACAATGTTGGAGAAAATAAGGTCAACTGGGTAGCACCGTTTTCGTTTGGACACAGAATTGTACTGGGGGATGGGGATTTACTGTACTGGGGGACTTGGGATTGTAAGCCGTGCGTGCACGACAATACATTGGTAACGGTGGGAGGTGTTCAAATAGTTTTGTCCAAGAATGTAGTTCACTTGCCCATGGTCATATTTTGCCTCGTAATAAAACTGTGTAAGTTAATGGCTACTGTGTGTGAGCTGATAAAAATTGCTATGCCCTATAGGCTACACTACATCATATGTCACTAATTTGTTCAAGCAATCATTGACTAAAGAAAATGTACAACATTTTCAAGGTATAATTTGAACTTTTGCCAGTCAATGGAGATACCTGGGTGTTGAATAATGCGTTTGAACTGAAGCAAGAGCAGCTTCAAATGACCTGTGTGAGTGCGTTTGTGTGGTTGTGGAAGAGGACCAAAGAACAAACATCCATGTTCTTTTGTTCAAACTATTATGAAGGATGATGCTTTCTTGCTGAATAATCATTTTTCAAAGTATGTTCCGGGAATTGGAAAGGTTCCGAAAAAGAGATCGTTTTGTTCTCTTGTGAAAAGGATGCAATATAGACTACCACTAAACAGTTCCAAGATGATGCAATGTACCTGTGCAAAAGAGCAGTCTATAGCTTTTTCCAGTTTAGTTCCCAACTTGTCGTATGTCACATCTGAGCCGAATGTCTCCCTTCCTCTGCGACTCCTGGTTGTTGTCCCCCTGTCAGCGATGAAGGTCGGAAAAATTCAGCTGAGAGACTTTTAAGTTTCAACAATGGTTCTTGATTAACTTTTGTTTTTCTCTATCTCTCTGATTAGTGATGATCAATTAATTTCAATTTACTTCTTAGAAGGTTACCTTAGGTCCCATAGTCCTAGTACATCGGTGGATTAATTAACCCAACTTTTATCTTAAAGGGGATATGTTCTCATCCCAGACAGTTCCAATTCTCCAAACTAAGTTAGTTCTAGCCCTGCCCATAATTGTCTTTAGGTTATCCTTGTGCAGACACAAATATAGTTTAATGCTTAAGACCATATCCTAGTGAGTCTATAAGGGCATAATGTGTAATCAAAACACTCTCTGTGCATGATGTGTAATATGAGCTGCTCTGCATC
Source organism: Holothuria glaberrima (assembly GCA_009936505.3). Classification (NCBI taxonomy): domain Eukaryota; kingdom Metazoa; phylum Echinodermata; class Holothuroidea; order Aspidochirotida; family Holothuriidae; genus Holothuria; species Holothuria glaberrima. The sequence goes on from WURT03003433.1 coordinate 5,094, forward strand.
TTTTGAATTTTGTAACTTTGATATCAATCAAAGAGTAGTCACCGACTGAGACTTTTGCTTACACCCAAGTAAAAGTCATACATGGGGTGATGCAAATCTGTCTTTAATAATGATCACTTACGCGGCGCGAGAGCCCTTTTCAGTTTCTTTCTGTTTCTTTCCTCTCTTCTCCTGCTTCGTTTGATACCCGACTCCTAAATTTTGCTTTCGCTTATCCCGTCGTTGTTACCATACATATCCATCCGCCACCAGCAGAGTACGGTACTCCTGCCTTTGTCACCCAGATGACGTAGCAAACTGCTCCCCTTTTAATAAAATTAAATTCGACGCCCGTGACTATGCATCTCTGTCCAAAATACTGTTCATCCTTTTCACTTCATTATATAATCCCTCACCATCTCCTCCTCTTTTGAAAACAAATTTATTAATTATAATCTCCAACAATGTCAGAATAGATCTGATTTCTTTCATTGTCAGAATCATTCTCCCCAAGATTCTATTTTCTTATGAGGTCATCTGCCTGCTACATGAAAGTTCCAGTTTTCCCATTTGTCGGCAACTGAACAAGTTTGTCAACTTTTCCAAGAAACTCTCCCGGTACAGTCCCGTTGCAGGTGTCAACTCCTGTCAATTGTTCTTGTTTGTAACTCCCTGAGTGGTGGCGCTCTTCTCAAAGATTGGCTCGACCTTCGTTGTAAAACTGAGGTCCCCTGCAGGATTCACTTTACAAGAAATACCTCACACTACATGTTACAAGTTACTGAATGCTGTGAGAATATTTCTAGTAAATTAGAAGCTTGTTTTGAAACTGTAGTGCTTTCTGTTGAGGGATTATGGAAGTGCAGTTGCTTGTCCGGCAGAGTTTAAATTTAGAGAGAAAACACGGAGCGGGTAAAAGTGAATTCGAAGCAAACTAGTTGAGGTACGAAAGTAATCTGTATTGCATATAATAACCCCTGTTACACCCAGGGACTTTTCATGCATTACAGGGTGGGCTACCATTGATAACGCCTGTTTAACATTCTGTTTCAGCGGTGTGTAAATGGGACATGTATCTTTATTGTATACTCAATTGCTGGCAGGATTTACCAGGTATCAAATCGTAGCCACCTTGCTATGGGCCTCCTTTAATTAAAGGGGCAGCAAATTGGATAACGTACACAAACGGGGGTATGAAGCTATCATCAGTGGCTCATACATCGACACAAAATAATTACAAACGACCAAAAGTTTGAATATTAATTGCTTTGCTCTATAATTACGAAATGCTCTGATCACATGTAAATATAAACACAAATACAACTGCTTCGAATAAGAAGTTTGTCAATGGTCAGTTGACACTTAAACCTAATTTTAAACAATAAAGGGATACCAAAGTGACTGGAACTAGCAGGTCTGAGACCGTCCAGCTGTAGCTACGTGTAGGCTCAAAACAAGTGTTCAGTAACAAAAAACCGCAGACGCGGGAGTCCATACAGTTATTCAATTGTCGACAATTCCAAAGTTAGGTCACAGCTATCCTCAGCGGGTCCACGGTGAAGGGGAGTTGCCCAATAGTCTTGTCCAACCAGGGCGGAAACGTCAAATCAAAACAAATGCAGGGAAATACCTCAAAGCTCCAGGTATAGCTTTTGAATATTGTAGGGACTGCTTATATATCACGGATAGCGTTCGACTCAGCAAGAGCACATGTAAAGTAGTGTGATTGTCAATTAATCTTTACTCCTTACGTTGAGTATTCAACTTGCGGAACACCAGTAACGATATGCACAAAGATGATTCCCACTGATGTTGACTGTCAGATCAGATCAGACAGATTAATAGATTAAAAAAAAAAAGAAAACAGTCAACCATCTTCAACAGTCCACATGTCCTCTTGGTAAAGACTGTGAAGACTACAATAAAATTTTACCAGAGATTCGTTGCAATTATTAAAACAAAATAATGAAACTCTGCTTCTTATGTAAGTCACTTAACAGGCTTAAAAGTCTATTAACAACATGGACTTAATGCATGCTTACTTTGGAGCTAGCCTGTAACATTGGCTATACGACCAAACGTTTACTTCAAGAAAGCCAACAGAAACTTTCCTCTGTTACTTCTAAGATGAGACATTTAATCGAAACAACTTTCTTTTTTAATAAAATGCAAAAGCAAGCTATTTATACTATACACAGTGACTGACCCAAGTGAACAAAACAAGACTAGTGAAGCCCGGACAGTGAGAGTTTCTTCTCACAGCTCTCGTGAAGGGAAGCTTGAAAAGTTTCCCTCACCTAACTAGAATTTCACCTACACCGCTTTGCGTAAAATTAGCATAGAATGGTGTCTATGCACTAGTCCGATATTTCATGAGAAAAGTTTCCTAATCGTAGTATTTTTGGGAAACGCCCGAGCTGGTGTTTAGTCTTCTTTCACTACCTAGCACACAGAAGAACCAGGTGCAAGCAAAATTCTTCCACGAAAGCTTAAAGGCATCCCATAAAGCCAATGGCTGACCTACGGATGATCCCTTTACTCAAGAGTAACCTTTGTTCCTCAGAGTAGGTCGTTCCATCAAGTGAACAATCAAAACAAAAAAGCATACTAAATATTCAACAAGATCACCTAAAATTCTGTCTGAACCGACATATTTCCGGCCAAAAGTTCCACATCAGTGTCCTGTTCTTTTATAGCAACTGCCTCCCTTTATTTCACCAACCCCATTCATCACTGTCCCTCTACCCTGGCTGCATGCTAGTTCCCCATCTAGTAAATAGTACCTAGGGTAGCATTCACCAGAAAAGGAACTAAGAAGCAAAACACTTGTTCCCTTCAAACGGACTAAAACGGTAGGAACCTGACAAGATGTTAGACTGGGTTACTTGAAATACGCGATAAATTTGGTAAATGTGCTGAGTCTACAAAGATAAAAATATCATCAACTTTAAAGAAATAAACCAATACATCAAAACACAGTACTATCGAAGGTAAACAGGTTAAAGGGATTAACGTGAAGGCAATAATTACAGCATTACATATATAAAATCTATAACCAACGTTTACCCTGGTTAAAAAATATCAACATAAGTTAATTCTGCTAAACAAATATGACGGAAGAGATTATTCTTCAACCATTTTTTTAATTAAACAGAATGTTTGTAACTACTTTCATTACTAACATCAATTGTTAATCTTGTGGAAACTGCTCTCTACGTAACATTTACCAGTAACAAAATTGGTTTTCTTTTCATATTTTACTTTAACGCTTTTCGAAAGGATATAAAGCTTTGCACTGAAATTGACAATCATTGTAGCAAATGACATACCGGGCATGTTGAAAGGGCTAGTACTATCTGTTTTCTACTGGTTGAAGAATTTGTAACGTTAATAAATTGAAATTGTTCTTCCGTGGCTTATAAAATGTATCAAGAAGTAGTTTTGTTAATGAGAGTGTTACATCATTACTTTAAAATTAATTTAACATGGTTACTTACCATGAACGTTCTACTTTTCTTTAATAGACCAGGCGGAGAAGGGGGGGGGGGTTATCGTCACTCGAAAGCGAAAGTTATAAGACCAAGTGGATTTGGTCAATTTTGGGTCGCTGGTTCCAAAAATCGAGGGTATACGGGCCATGTCCGGGCTTTTCTGGTCCATTTTTACGTTTATAGTTTGAAGGGTGCCCCTATCGGTCAAAAATCTTGTTTTCTTCATATATTTACGGTCAAGTCATTGACTGAAGTAAAATTTGGTCCTTATATTCTGTTAAGGAATGTCTACTAATAGACACTGAGAAATATTAATATTGACATTGATATGCAAATTAGATAGGGTTAAAGGTCAAATCCTATCCGCTTCTGAAAAATATAGGCTACAGTTAAAAATGGTACTTCTCAAAAAGTTACTGATTTACACAGAGACCTGAGATTCCAAAATACGTAATATCATTGTCGTTCAGGACAATGGAGTGGGGCTTAGTAAGAAACAATTTCGTGTTGCTATGGCAACTACATAACGAAATAACTTGAAAGTCACCAATTTCAACTTCTTCATCGAGGATTTCGTCAAAATCGTCATCGCCTTCGTGGCATTGAAGCATGCCCAGAGATTCATTGTCTTCTCCAAACTCAATTAGCGTAATGTCCTCCGAAAAGCAGGTGTTGCTCCACACTGCACGTCCACTGTTGTCCCAGCCATTATTAACTGGATCGTCTAGACTGAGGACTAAGCAATTCGCTCGTTGGAAAATGAACGCAACATAGTTTGCACGCATTATGTGGAGCTACAGGTTAACCTTACAAGGAGGCAATAGACTCAAGTCGAGAACTTTCCCTTCTTTCTCAAACCTATTCATGAACCTTTTGTACCTTAGTTCATCAACTGATCCGATCCTCTTATCACCATAAAGGACGCACACAACGTTTTCTAGTTCTTGTATCAAGTCATCTGAAGCATGAGCCCTACTTCCTAAAGCGGCAACATTTCGATAAACTCGGATCTTGGTAACATATTTTTCCACAGAGCAGTTTTTCCTTTTCCAAAGAAACTGGACAGATCGTCATTGCCTGAGAATGCATGAAGCCTAAGCAGTGCCTTCTTCTTATCTTCAGACAGGGTAAAGGATGTAACATCGATCACCTTTCGTTTTTTCCGGTTCCACTGTCAACGAGGACCTGAACTCCATTGAAGTTATGCTCTACAAACCGAACAAGGATGTCTATATCGCCTGATGGCGATCGCACCATTACAGCTTCTCCTGGAGTGGTACGAGCGGCTTGGACAAGAGCAACCAGTTTCGTGTCCGCTTCTTCGTGATCACTTGATAACTCGTATGATACGGATGCCTCGTATTGAGTAATGTTCCTGCATTCTGTTTTGTTAGAGAAATGGATGGCCTTTCCAGAGAGGTCATTTTCCCCTCTACAATTGCTCGCTCTATAAGGTTGAATAGCGATTCCTTGTTTTCTCCATTCTTCAGAAATTTATTGAAGTCATACGGCACTTTCATGTCTGGACTGGTCAGCACATATCTCTCACTCGTTCCTCTTGCATCTCGCTCTCCTCCCTTGATGCTGTTTTCCTTGTATGTATCGCATACAATAAAGATAGTAGTATACTGGCGAGGTACAGATGTTACAATCCTCCAAGCCATCTCACGTATTGTGTTCACCTGACCAACCATGCTCCTGATAGCAGCGGCAAGGTCTAAGAAGTATGTCGTTCTCATTGTCATTCTCTGGGAAATCTTCTTTGCTCAGAATTTTGAGATCACTCATAGCAGCAACATACAGCTTGGTTTGGACGGTCTTTCGTATTGCACCATCCGCTGTGCTAAGAGGAATTGACACTGGAGCCAGTGGGAACTTCATAACTCTCTCAAGGTTGATCCCTGCCTCGTGCTGATTGGAATATGCCACAAGTAGTCCTAGAATGTCCCTCTGGAAAGCAAGCTCTTTCCTTTTACCTCTGCTTTTTACCGTCGTCTTGACTGTGGAACGTTTTCAAAGGTATCCTCTTTATGGGACTGAAGAAATCCTCCTTGGTCGGGTCCCCTGAAAGCCTCTCCTCGAACTGGGCCATGACTTCCTTTCCTGTCGTTTCAACATTGAGCAGGCTTGTACTTACACTTTCTGGTACTGGATAACCCGATACTATGTTATAGAGCTTTCCTGGGTCGAGATCAGGCTGAAATGGATTGATAAACTGAGTCTTGAGTGCGTTCATGACATTTTCCACCATCTTATTCGATTTCAAAATTTCGCTCGGCCTCAGCGTTCCTCGGAAGTGATGTTGATGTCGTTAGTCCGGCGATCTCTATCAAAAATTCAGCAAAGCGTGTTTGGTATGGTCTGTTCATAACCCACTTCGCGAAAGTGTTCTCTTTGACAGCAAACTTCGTTACCCCACCTAGGATAAAAGGAACGATAACTTGATCTGTTTCAAAGTATGAAACAATACTGCATTTAAAGAATTTAGTTTGTAACCAGTCTTACTAACAGAAGCTAATGCCTGGCACTTACCGTTAATATAATATAATATAAAACCTGTCCAGTCATATTGAATTTTATGATTTATTAGGCTAAAAGGAGGAATACAGGGAAAAGTTCAAGGTGACCATTGACAATCCAAAGGAATGGCTGATATTTAAGTTCCAAAATTCTGGGAGGGCCTGAAAACATTTTGGTCGACCTGACACAATAATTTCTTGTTTTCTTCCTCTTCTTTTCTCACTAGGAGGAGGGGGTGTGCTACTGGAAAGGCACAGCCTCTGCCTCCGACTACCTTGTAGCTACGACCCTGAACTTGAGAGCGAAAAATTACTCACCTGCTGTCTTTGCATTCTGCATGTAGCTTTGTTCTCCAGCTAGATCCACTGCCTTTCCTATTCCAAGCTCATTGCGTCTAACTGACATTCCAACTGTTTCAATTTCTTCTTTAGCACCTGGTTAAAACTAGAATAATAACCAGGTATTTGGTAAAATTCAACAGCTTATTGCTTCATTTGAATAAGAATTCCTGGTTATATTTACCAGGATTGTGATGGTGGCACACTGACCCAGAACCTGGTGAAAATTCAGCAGGGTTTTTTTTTTTAGAGTGTACAACGTTGTACACTCTGAAAAAAAATCTGGTGAATTATTGCCAGGTTCTGGGTCAGTATGCCACCCACACAATCCTGGCACATTTAACCAGGAATTCTCATTCAAATGAACCAATAAACTTTACTGGCTACATAATAATAAAAAAATATCAAACTTACTTTGCAGTCATCGGCAGCTGGTTGAAGAGGCAGACTGAGACGTAACGAGCTGAAGTGTTGCGCCAATTCTGCTTGGGCTGTCTTTATCTGATTGACTTGGTCATAGGTGATCGAATGTCCTAATCTTGCCAGTAACGTGATCGGAAACTTTTGCCCCGTCAAACTGTGGAGACCAAGTCCGATTGAGGCATGTTTGAGTGTGAGAACTTTCCTTTTGAGATAGCTGATACAACATCTTGACTGAAAGAGCTCGCCAACCTGGACGTCGTGTCTGCATCTTTGTGATGGCCATCTTTTGTGACTAACAATGTCTTAAAAAAGACTTCCACGAGGTCTGGAATTTTACTTGTTAACGAACTCAGACTGTCCACAGTCGGAGGCCAGGAAACAGCTGGTGCCTCTTCAATGAAAGTTACGATGATTTTATCCCTTAGGATGGATGCTGCTCTTTTTACCGTGGATTCTTCAGCTCTTCGATAGGCTCTGAGTCTCAAGACACTCCCTGCTAATCACTACCTTCGGAGAATGATACTTTGGAGAGAAGAAGATAATCTGTCCGCCGAACGATTTGCGTAGTCTTTCCTGCAATCTGTGTCTACCCTCTCTTAATCCGATGCCAACTCCATACGCAGCCACAAGAGTATCCATAGATATGCACTGTTGTCCGTGTATGATATTATCCTCTACAATGGATACTACAGCGTCGTAATCACCGCGGTATCATCCATACTCTCTTCTTCGTCACAAGGTCTTTCTCGTGCAACTCTGGTATATTCACGCTAGCACTTCTCGTGCTTTTTGAACTCCTTTGCAATCAAGTCCACGTCAGTCACAGCCACTAGCATAGCTCTGTCATCTGCAAGGAGTGCAGCATCTTTAGCATTTTTTCTGCCGTCTTGGTTATTATTTTTGTGCATTCATCTGGAAAGATGCCTCTTGCATGCACAGACTCATCAGTTATAAGCATCCCTCTTGTTGTTCTTAACACTTTACTGTTTTCACCCGTACTTCTGTCTTTGCTTTGTTTCCGCTTAAGTAAAGCGTTAGAGTACGTGAATTTCTTATAACACTCTACATGGTAAAAGTATTCGTTTGTCCCAAGGCTCTCTGGAATATTGCCACACTGCTCATTGTGATGGTTATCTCCACCTAGGTCTTCACGAATTTGCTTACATTTGATAAGTGTGTCTAGTGAGCTCTGGCTCATTAATGTCAAATTGTCACGTGTCGCAATGAAATCATAATGTATCAAGCATGTTTGCGTGGCCCTTTTGGTACTTTCTGCCATTGTTTCATGAAAGCTAAGTATTCTGCTTGTCACTAAAAAAGAAAGAAAGGACCAAGTGAATTTTTACTTCTTCATCTCATGTTTGGGTAGAAAATCAATATTTCAAACATTTTAAGATTTATTGTAATTTAAATATCTCTTATAGGCTACCTGGCTACTGCTATTGCTTTCAAGTTTACTCTGATGGACTTCTGGCCACAACTTACTTTGTCGCGACCCAAAATTTGGAATTTAGTCTATAAAGATTATTATTTTTTTCTGAAACTCGTCTCAAACTTCCATATTCTATATGAAATACACGTAACAATGTCCTTTGTAATGAATGAATGAAATATTCTATCACAATCGCAGCTTTCAATCCAATTTTGCTGACATATTATTTGCAGTAGGCTAATGGGGTAGAATTCCATCAAAATTCATGGGTGATCAAGGACCCCCCGCCTGACTCCACTTCCCTCCCTTTCGTTCAAGTCTTCTCCAAATCTGCCGATTGAACAGGCAACGCAGATGAGATGTTAGAGACGGGTCTATAGCGCTCTCCCCTCCATACACATATGTACACTTTTCTGCCCCGAGCATTTAGTCTGCTTCAAAATGTGAAACGTGATTTTGGATAATTGGCAAAAGACGGCATTCGCTATACGAATGCGAGTGATAGTAATTCCTCGACGGAGGGCGAAAGGGTGTACCGCGACTGTAAAAGCATGGCCATATACTTATAAAATTTTATCTCTACAAAAGGGGTCCATCGTTCCCAGATGGGAAGGGAGAGGGTCGTCAGATTGCGCCACCCCTGCCACAAGCTCTGAAATGAGTATCTATGGTGTTGTAGGCTTTTAGGAATGTTTTTGGTGTGATTTTTCTTAACTCAAACTCTCGGCCTACTTTTTCTGCTAACATTAAAATTTGACCTTAGACCCTATCTAATTTGCATATTTTATATCAATATTAATGTTTCCCAGTACTTATCAGAAGACATCCCTTGACAGAATATAAGGACCAAATTTCACTTCAGACAATGACTGGACCGTAAATATATGGAGAAAACAAGATTTTTGACTAATAGGGGGCGCCCTTCGAACTTTAAACGTAAAAGTGCCCGGAAAAGCCCGGGTATGGCCCGTATACCCTCGATTTTCGGGAGTAGCGACCCAAAATTGACCAAATCCACTTGGTCTTATAAATTTCACTTTCGAGTGACGATACCCCCCCCCTTCTCCGCCTGGTCTATAAGGGGAAGAAAAAGTTCCAGTCCAGCTTCAGATTGAGGTAAGTGCCACCTGGAATGGTAATCAATGCCACCATGTTTTTTGATTCCCTAACATGTCTATGAGCAGAAAGATTCAGGTAAATGGGTATCTTGTGGGTTGGGGAAATATAGCGGAGTATATGCCGAGAGTCAGGGTACAGGTATGAAATACAAAAAAAAAAACTAAAGAGTATGGGAAAGTTAAATGGTTATTTTGTTTTATCCAGCAACGCGAGAGTAACAAACGACGCCCCTAATTATTGCCAAAAATTGTCTATTAGCTGATATACCGATTAAGTGAATCACGTGGTTTTTGAAGTCAAAAAGGTAAGAAATTTGACCTTTGACTTACATCTTGACTATTCCATTTAGTATTTTATAGTGTACATTAAATTGTGTCCTAGTTTGACCTGAAATGCGCTTATTACAAGTTCCTAGACAATTTTAAGCTACTAATGTTCCAAGGTTTATACTTATGAACCACCAGTGTTAAACGAAAAGTCAACTCGTGCAAAAGTTGTAAGAAAAACTTACTTTTTCAGCCCTGAAATGACAATCTATTCATGGTTAATTATCATTAAACGCTTTACGTCATCTCATTTACTTTCACATCTTTAAAAGCATTTCCCTCTATCGCAAGTTAACTAATTGCTTATTTGCATGTGCATTTCGATATCCTTGGAAATTCTTTCTACCTAAAAATCGCAAAGCAACACAATGAACTACCGTATCCGTAATTATAGCTTCATATTGGGGAAGTACCAACTGGAATGGTCATTAACGATACACTGTTTTGTTGAATCCCACACATTAATATAAACAGACAAATCAGGTAAAGGCAATCTTTGGTGGGTTTCGAAAACACAAAGGGTATTCGCTTATGATAGCCAGTGCTGAAAAATTACAAATCTAGGGGGTAGAGGAAAGTTAAAGGGCTCATATTATACATCTAGACATTCTACAATAAAAACAACCCTTCAATTATCCGTCTAGGAAAGCTCTTTGAGGTGATAGAGTTTTACTACATACGGGATTACTGAGTCAAAAGAGATCGCACGTTTAAGCAGTTCGACCTTTGACTCCGATTTGAACTACGTTTTTTAATTAAATTGTGCCAAGAGAAATGGATAAGATGATCTGTCCATGTTTGACCCTAAACAGATAAATAATAAATAATATATTTTTTCTCAGCTAAAGTCAGCAATGTCCCACGATTTCAAAAAATTAGTGTCAATTAACAAATCAATAATGAAAAAGTTGCAGACAAAAACTTATAGCGTGGAATTTACAAACTCAAATCACCGGTGATGATCAATGTACGCATTATATCAATGTAACGGTAATTTTAATAAAGCAATATACTTTCACCCTAATTAAAATTGACAACTACTTATATCTTGAGTTTGATATTACTATTTTTTTTATTTTGATATGGTTGCTGGCAATAAATGTTCTCCTACTTTCTTAAAAGAGAAGTAGTATAGCTTAACGGAGAGAAGAATTTAATACCAAACAAACTGAATATTCATATCTTCGTTGGCTGTTTTGGCTATATGATATAAATATAAACATTGTTGCGAAATGAAAGAAGGTTCAGTATTAGCAATGCTAAAAACAATGTGAAATCACTTGTTCATCTCTAGCATGAAATATTTGTGTTTAAAATGATTGATAATTTTATATGCCGTGGAAGCACAGCAACTTGGAAATATAAGGAAGGGTAAAGTTTTGCAATTTTACAATGACTGTGAAATGACAGCTTCATACTGCCAGTGTATATAAAATAAGTAACGAAAAGAAGTAAGGAAAGACAGTCCGATGTATACAACGATGATCAATGAAATGTCAATCATAGGTACACAAATATATTAAAAGGGCAGTGATTCATAGGAGTAAGAAGCGAGGGCCTGGGGTCAAAAATGTGGTGGGCGGAACTATGCTTCCGTCCCCCTTGATCCAAGGACGAAAACCCTTATTTGTCTCTTCTGTAAGAAATTTCAAAAATTTCTAGTAATTTTCTTTAAAATTTGTCCAAAACTATGCACAAAATTACATCTAAAGTGCTTCAAATATTGAAGAATTTTCTAAAGGGGAGGGCGTCCCTTAGACCCTTCCCCCAGGACGACGATCCAAAAAGGGTTTAGCCCCCCAGTCTAGAACAACTACCTACGCCTATGCAGTGGTTCACACCAGGGAGGTGATATTAGATGGAGATCTATCGAAAACTCTTTCTTTGAACCTTACTAGTTGCCGACAGTAATCTCTTTTGTGTGTTGTTCTTTAGGATTCAATAGGCTTAAGAGATGTTAAGAACTAAGTGCAAGTGGGAAACGTCGTCTGCTACATCTCGATGATCAGATTGAGAAATTTGCTCCTTGCCTTAACATTGCCAGTCGTTCAAGCTGTTAATTAATTTGAGGGTTCGACGCGATTGGACACTATTTACAACATATTTGTCTAGTTCCCTATAACTTGCTCAATCGGGTTATGCCTTTTAAATCATGCGAGCGAATGC